>VZRE01010289.1:407308-540422 GCA_013396775.1 Cephalopterus ornatus | reverse complement strand
AAAAAAGCAACCAAAAAAAAAAAAAAAAAAAAAAAAAAAAGACTATTCTCTACACTAAGAAGTCAATATATCTCTTCAGTGAAAGAAATAAAGTGTGTATCTGTGTCTGTATAGGATTTTTCTAGGTTTGGGAGAAAGCTATTACAGAGGATGAAAAAAAACAAAGCAACATTTATCGGTGCTTTCTTTAAGGGAAGAGAAGTGAGAATAAAATTTGCTCTATCATAAAATATTTACATGGTTTTTTTCTGTAAATCACAGTAGAGAGAAAATAATAGGACTGAAAAGGAAGATGATTTTCAAACCAGGATTTTGAAAGTGATTTTCTTCAGTAAAGTTAGAAAGAGAGTGGAAAAAAAAAAATCAAAAGATAAAGACTGAGACTCCATGCATCATTTGAGTATGTTTTGCTCCATGCATGTTAATGAGTCCTCACTACACACCCAGCCCTACTCCCTTCCTATCAGAAATTGTAGCTGACATCAGGCATCTCCAGAGGTACAGCACAGTGTTTTCCAACCTAGCTTCCCATAGTTTTAGATATCCCCTGGGCTCCCTGGTGACCAGCCCTCGGCAGGGGCTTCAGCCCTTGGCTGAGTCTCACCCCATTGTTACCCCGGTGTGCAGAGAAGCTCGGAGGGGAAATCCAGCCCTGGGCACACACAGGCACAGCCCAGTCCTGGGGTCCTCTGAGCACCTCCCATGAGAAACTCGTCACCGCCAGCACACACAGCACCAAAGCAGTAGCTAAAATCCTCACTCCACCAGCAGCAGCCTCCTCCTGCTGCCACCCAACCCAGCATGTCTTGTGTCATCCTCACACATCCATCCATGCATCGTGACATGTGCCACGGCACATCAAACTCCCTCCTCACTCCTGGGAGCTGCACAGACTCTCCTGTGCTGGGGACAAGCGGCTCCAGCTCAGCCCCAGGGGCAGCTGAAGCAGGTCAGAGCAGCACCAGGCCGGTGGAAACACCAGCTCAGAGTCCCCAGGGAGTGCCGAGCCCGCACCTCAGGGCACAGCTGGAGGAAAAGCTTATTGGCACTGCCTGTATCATACAAATCTATCATTTATACCGCTGCAATCACAAACAGTTTGGGTTTTTTAGGTGGGTTGAGTCGATTTCCATGTGTTTAAAGCAAAGCACAGGTATCCCTGCAGGCAGGATCACAGCATTCATTCAGAATTAAACCCCTTTGGATTTTAAGCAGCTTCAGCTTTCACTATGAGCATCTCTACCATCTCTACTAATTGCACCCAGTGGAATTTTCCGAAAGTACAGCTTCATTTTGGAGGGGAGAAAAATGTATTACATGGACCTTTTAGACATTGGAATTGAAAACAAACAAACAAACCCCCAATAGTTTTACTTAGAAAACTCCACAAGTAAAAACTTAGCCACTTCCAACAGATTTTTGTCCACTCCAACTCTAAATTCTGCTCAGTGCTGCTATTTTCAGGGAAAAAAAAAAAGCTGCCATATATCTGATGTAATTCAGATATTGCACTGCAAAAAGTGTCTTTAAAGTGCAGATTTGGGCAAAGAACATCCTGCAGAGATTTGATGAGAAGCTTTTATACTTAAGCGATAGCCTTTGTGTTGTGTACAAGGGGAAGGAAATAGCTATTCAGACAGAAAACCAATGATCTATTATTGCAGAGAATGAAAACTCTGAATATAACAAAGATGATCAGCAGCACAAAAAGCACAGTGGATCACTGACACCTCTCCTCTGCCAGGTAACAGGTACTGAACACTTCTGGCTCACCAACAATTACAGTTTGCCCTCTGTGATGGATATTTACTTTTTCTCATGCCTTAAGTTCTGCTTTCCAGCTCTGTTCGAAGATGAGAGGACTTTGTAGGGGACCAGCAAAAATGGAAATAATGACTAACATAAGGACTAGAGCACTGTTTGTTTGTAGGGACAGAGTATTTTCCAGGACTTGTACTTCATTAGAGCTGGAGTGTGTCTCTGGAAAGGTGCACGTGTTCTCTCCTCTCTATTATCTGTCTCATCACATTTCTGCTCAACATAATGCAGCAAACCTTGGGAATGATTTGTGGAATATATTAACATAGTTTAACGCAGCATGCATAAGATTTACATGCTAGTGCTGTAAGGGAAGGTGAGAGGTCAGAATAAAGTGGATGATTAGAAAAAAAGTTGATTAATTTCTGTAGCACTATTTCAAAAAGATGTATTGGAACAGAAAACTTGACTCACTCCTTCTGAATATCTTAATTATGCAAAATGGAAGGAGCGGTGCTGGAGCTGTGATCCTCCCTGCATGACCAGGCACTACTCAGACAAAGGTAGTGGAGCAATCAGTGATTTTTGTAATGTGGGGCTACATTTCAGGTCTCATCCCACACACCCTCGCTGGGTCCTCCAACTCAGCTGTCTCATCTTGCAGCTCTCATATTCCTTTGTTCGAGCTGCCTGAAATCAAAGCTCAGCGTGTGCTGAGGTGTTTTCCCCTCCAAGGATGGAATTACATGTTCGAATAAGCCTTTTTTTCTTAGATTGGCCCCCAAGGAGAGGCACAGTGGCTCTCACTTGAGCAAATGTAAAGGCAGAATAATCTCCAGGTATCTGTCTAGGATGAGGCACAAGAAGATTCTCAGTCCCAGTGAGGCTGATGGGATTTTGTTCAGCCATTACTTCTAGTAGGGCCAAAATTATCCTCCAGCGTTGTCAGCTGCCTGGGGAGGGGACAGCACTGCCACAGCTCCCAGGCCTGGCTGGGATCTCCTGGCTTTGCTGCAGTAAGAAAGAACAGTAACCCATAAGGGTAAACATCAATTTGGCCTGAATCTCAGCCCCTCTCAGCTTCATGCTCGTAATTCTGAATAACACACCAGTCAGTCACCCCTTAAGCATCCATCAGGGCATTGCTGCCATTTTCCCAGTGGGTTGCTTCTTTCTGGTGGAACTAATTGACCTCTGACCTGTTTATTGCTTTAGTGCCACCAATTTATCATCAGTTTATTCATCAACATCTGGTGGTTGGAAAACTGTATTTTACATTATTATCTCTCAAATGGATAGCTAATGCTGCTTAATGGGGCAGTTATATGTTATTATAGATTCATTTTTTCTCATTTTGCTAATGAATGGAGGATCTTCATCAAATAAATATTTGCCAGTTGGCTTAATATCAAAGTCTCTAATTAAAAACAGAAAAATGCTCAATATATGGAGAGCTGAATGGTGGTGGCATGTGACTTTTAAAGACGTATCATTTCAGCCACACTGTATTTGCACAGAGGCCAAATTGGCAATCAAGTGATCAGTGTGAGGAAGGTTGAGCTGTATTTACATATTGTCTCAGGAAAATGCTACTGATTTATTTCTCCGGTGCCAGATACACAATATGAGCATAGCTTAAATTGGCTTCTTTCCTGGCTTTCACAAAAGAAATGGAAAAAAAGGGAAAAAATAGAAATAAACAATCTTGGACTCAGTCCTAAAAAAATCTGATTCCCTCCACCAACAAGCACAATTGCATTTTGCACTGGGGATGGGCATAGATGGTGTGACCTGGCATGCAGAATTCATGAAACAGCTCTGCACAAACATGTGAATTTGGAGTAAACACATTTCAAGCTGACAAAGTGCAGCCCCGAATGGAGAGCAGGCTGCACTTCAGCATGTACACCCCAGGGCCCAGTGCCTGCCTCACATCTGGGACAATTCAAGCCAAGGCTCTTATATGAGCTCCTCAGTCTTAAGGGCCCAAGAGTTTACACAGTTGAAAACTCTTGGTTTTGCTGTATACAAAGACGTGCACACATCTACTACTGCTTGATTATTTTCTACACTAATACCCAGTGGTGTCAGCCGGCAGCAGTCAATGCACAGAAACACTGCAGTTTTTCTTCCACTAAAAGTCTTTTCTTCTCAGGTCAAGGTCCTACACAGGGCTTAGGGAGGTGTCTTTCCAACCAAAACTGCTGCCTCCCAGAACGCAGACGGACGAGTACGGCTCTTCTGCAGGACTGGAACTCGCCAACAGTCCTGTATTCCATGAGCTTGCAAATAGCTGGATGTTATTGAATCAAACCCAACTACTCACAGGTCTAATTCACATGGGAATTCAAGAGAGCTTTTGCCAAAGCACTGATTGGACTGTGAGTGAAATCTAACCTGCATTTCTCCCATATTCCTTCTCTGGAAAGGTGCACAGGGAATGGTGAGAACACTTTTTACTCCCTCATGTGATGTCTAACAAGAAGCTGTGGTTTAGATTTAAGAAGCCTTCAGCATTTAGCATAGTTCATCTGTGCCATGTTTTCAGCACAATCCACATCATCTTGAAGGCAAAGCAGTAAAGGCGTAACAAACACAAATTATTGTAATAGTGCTATCAAAATGTGAAAATATCTTTATTTTTCCAAAACCAAATAGAACATACTCTAATCTAAAGCTACTGAAGCACACAGAAGCTGTGCCAGCTCTAACATATCCATTGGCTTCATGGACCATTAAATAGCACAAATGGCACTATGAATTACGTCTGAAACGTCAATACATTTCTAATACCGTAGGCAAAATTCTCCTAATTTTTGGGTGCACAATCCCTGAATCTAGATCCTGGCTCAGCTCCCAGACACCCTCTTTTTCCATCTCACTTAGTGGATCAAAGCAGCTGGAGCAGACACAGCCCACACAGCCCCCACAATCTAAAGTGCAATTTTACTGCTACACTTTCAAGAAACTACCAAGGATGCTGAAAGCACAGGACGAGCACTACTTAGAAAAGTATACAGTAAAAAGTAAACACTAAAGCTCAGGAAGTCATTATAAAAATGTTTCTTTTTATTTATATTTAGAGCTCTAATGCAATCTCGAGTGAAGGAAATAAACCAAAGAAAATAGAGAAAGAAGAGGGGGAAAAAAGCTATGTCAGGCAGATTTACACGGGTTTGCTCTGCCACTCGTTTGTAGATCCATTGGCACACAGATGCTAAAAGTGCAGGAGAATTAGTGCTTCATTGAGACAGTTATGTGAACCTTATGTAGAAAATTCATGAACCCATCATTTCCTAAGTCATAAAATAACTAAGATATATGCCAGGTTTAATATTAAGCATAAAGGGCAGCTCCTCTTGAATTTTGTGATGGTTCAGAAACACCTGACTGCAATTTTTTACTGAGTTTGGAATTTGTAATGTCTTCTCACATGAGGCTTTTGTTGCAAACTTTCTAAGAAACAGCTGTCAAACTCTAAAGTGAATCTCTATGCTGCCTCTTTTCCAGTGTAAAATAAGTTGAGTTTTGCAAGAAAAGTGACTAACTTGGCCCCTAAAAAATCAAACCAAAACACACAACCCTTTAACCAGGAAAGATCTTTTCTTTATGGTTATATAAAATACATGGTCCTGCCACAAGCTTGTAGATTATTTATTGTTCCCGGGTGGATACTGAAAACTCCTTAAATGTTGTTTGATGGAGTAGTGATTCTTTTCTGCCTTACGGGTATAAACTGAATATATCTAAGAGCAGAATATATTGGCAGTAAAAACGGTTCTTTTTTCTGAGATCTATCAAAATAAAATATAATTGGGAGTATATTTATATATAAAGTATATTTATACTTTTTTTAAAAAAAAATCTTTGGGAAATTGCCTTTCATTTCTAAGAGCACAATTTACATTCAGTCTGAGGGTTTGCATGAGACACCTCAGGTGCTCTCTCTTCCAAATTCACTTGATTAATGTTGCCTTAAAAGATTTGCTGAAGAATTGGGCAGATGTAATTAGAGGAGAGGTAGTTAATACTATACATAGATCATCAAAGGATAAGTGTGCACCAAGGAGATAAAGAATCTCAGTACAATTGTAATAATCTCTCCAGATTAAAAAAATATAAATTACACACATAACTAGGAGAAAGTCACGAAAGCTTGCATGAGGATGTGATGCAAGTTCCCTTGGTACCTCATCAGGAGCACAGTTTGCTGGAGGGCGTCGCATCCAAACCAGCAGAGCTGTCCCACACGTGGTGCTGGGGAAACGTTGCTGAGACTTAAAGGAAATAGTCCAGATGCAAGAGGGGCCACAAAACCTTGTAGAAACATTATGCCAGTGTTTATGGGCTGGTTTCTCTCGGAGCAGGGATCCTCTTCGGACCTCTGCAGGTTACATGGAAGCAGGACACCCCCAGGGCTGCTGGATAAGCAGAAGCCATGGGCAACATCACCACAAGAACTGCCCGTGGGTCTGGCTGCAGTGGACTTCCACAACTGGCATAAAATTTTCCAGCATACACAGGGTACTGCCTAAATCCTGAATTCCTGTGTGGGTGAAACCCTGCATGAAGTTTCTAGTGCGGCACAAGTCTGAGCTTTGACCATTGAAATTCTAATGGCTGGAGGTGATTCAGCTAAATCATAGCTCTTTTAAACAAGTATTAACTACCTCTGTCAGGACTGGGACCACTGTGCTCTTGGAGCTGGAAATACATATATAAACACCAGAATGACTCAGGGCCAACAAGAGTACTTTTGTATTGAAATGTAAATTTTTTAAAGGTCCCTTTTGTTTAAATCTGCCAAAATTCATATTTTTTACTTTGAACATGAAACACCTTTTAATGTGGTTTTAGATTGGCCATCATATCCCCTCTGAGGCTGGTAATTTATGTTAAATATGTGGTTAGAGAAACAGAGGCCACAGCCAGTAAAACATCTTTTCAACACAAAGATGAAAACAGCACCTTGATGGGACACAAATGGCCTCGTTACTGAGTGGGCATACCTCCATATTTTATGATTTTTCTTCCTTTCCACTAGCAAGAGTAGAAAAGAGGTAAAGAAAACAAATAAGCTTCATTAAAGCAGTGCCACAATGTTTTAATAATTACTGATATGGTGCTATTCTAGTGGGTGTGAACTGCAGGCAAAGTGGGGTGCAGGATGCTCAGTATCAGAGTGCTCACTCTACAGGACACCACAATTCCTTGTTCTCCCCACGTGTCCCATTTATGGCTTTGTGAATGTGACAGAGGACCAGGCTTCTAAAGATACCTTCATGCCTGCTGAAATTTTGAAGAGGGTCTGAAACAGTAGGTGTGAGGCATTTGTGTAATCTTATTGCACAACCTCCTTCTATAGTCAATATTGAGATACAGGTACGTCCCAAAGGGGATTGTCCCATCTGCCTGTAGACAGAAGTTTTGTTTGGTTTTTTTTTTCTGGAAGAGCATTCCTTAAAGCAAATAGTTCTGCTGAACAACCCTCTCAGGCTGAGCATCAACATTTCAGCCACCTACACACAAATCCCAGCCCAACTGTAAAACAGCATCACGTGCCTCAGAAGACCAGTGTAATAACAAACACTTCAAATATCACAAGGAGCTCAGTGATTGTGGACAGAGATTTTAGGGTAGAGATTTGTGATAAAGACATTTGCAGTGGTCAGTGCTGAATGTCACATCTGTCATTTGCCATGAATGGGCTACATGAATTTTAGAAAGACCTGCAGTCAGGTTATCAATACACAGACCAGTAAGTGGGAAAAAGACTTGTGTGTCCCAGTGGCGCAGCCACAGCAAGCCCCTGTACCTGGATGTGTGGCAGAACCAGCACCAGACCTCCACTGCCCAAATACAGAGATCCCCTTGCCTCTTTCATTGAGGAATTTGAACTTTTACAAGGAAATACAGCTCTGACCTTTCTGTCAGACGAGACCTGTTCTTGCTAAGAGAGCCCAGGCAGATTCATATCCTGGCATTACCTTCAAATGCAGAGCAGTTCACAATTTTTCCGTACACGTTTTGCACAGATCCAAGATCTCCAAGAGACATGTTTTGTTCATTTGTTTTCACATCGCTGACCTTTGCACTGACAACTCTACAACCCACAAAGCTAGCCATCCATGCAGTCACTGCTGGAAAAAGGCTAACTGATGTTTCCTAACAAAAGGCCATCACGCGTGAGTGGAGGCGCTTTCCTGTCTGCACTTGAACTCCAGCTTGGAGAATTTGTCTCTAATTGAGATGTGTGACAGAAAAGGAACCCAGCGAGACTGAAAGCCATCCCATTCCCTCTGTAGCATAGCTCTCTCTCACTGCAGCCTTCCAAATTTCTTCAGGATTTAGTTCCATGCCTAATTGGAGATATAAAATGGTAAAAGCTTAAGAAAAAGATCCGAGTGCACTCAGCTCCGTTTTCAGTTCAAGAACCCTCTGGCAGCCAGTCATCCCACTCCCAGATCACAATTTTCCTCCTTCCTTCCCAATCTTGAATCTTTAATTCCTCCACTTAGAAGAGCTAAAGTGAGTTACTGCCCATCTACAGCTCAGTGGCTGCTCTGTAGGGAAAGAGGGACATCCTCAAATGGAACTGCCACTGTCCCTGCTGATTTGGCTCTAAGGAAAGCAGGACCAGGTTAACAGGGACAGGTAATAACTTTCATTAGCTTGATACACAGAAACAGGCAATTTTGCAAACACATTACAGGCTCCAGCTATAGCACTTTGGTCTAATAAAAGGTATTATCAATGCCTACAAACCTTAGTTTCCTCCATCTCTTAGACCACCACTGTCCCCAAAGCCCTATTACTGTTGCAACACCACAAAAAAACCAAGGAGAGATCTGAGTTGGATCATTCATCAGAGAAAACAACTTTCTTTCCCAAGTAGCTACGACCAGCACAGGACACAGGAACACTTCAGTAGGAGGGAGGGAGGGAAAAGGAGGCAGCCCCAGCACAGGTAACAGCTCGAACATGGGCTAGGCACAACTGCACACAACTGCAGTTTCACCTCAGAACATAACCTGGGTTTGAATTACAAAGATACTTAGGTATCTGAAAGTACACTTGGCTGCCTAATTCGATTTACAAAAGAAAATTAAGTGGATTAGGGGTTAGATTTTTTTAAGGGATTTAATTTCCTGCAGGGACAGAGAAGTACCCAGTGGGAGAGTATTACAACTCAATGAGGATTATAACTAAGAGCTTATGTTTGTTTTTCATATTCACATAATTTATAAGGGGTTGAAGGAATTTTGTAAAAATAATCAAATTCCAGCACACCTAAAAACACTTGGTTTCTTTTGACAGAGATCAACCGTATGAAACTTCAGGCCACAAAAATTTAGAATGTCATCAGTACCAAAAAGGAAAAACGACTCAGGAAGAAGTTCTGCTACAACAAGTCGCTGAACCATTGGGGGTTTTCAACTGCAATATTTGTATTTCACTCAAGGCATTTACCCTCAAAATCTAAAAATATTAAAAATAATAAAAATTAACTTTTTTCTCTCTTCCTGTTATAAATATCTCAAAGGAACTGTGTTCTTCCACAGTGAAGACAACCTGTCTTGGTTCTCCAGTCCTTGTTACACTCCGAAAAAAAGACCTGTACTGAAATTCAATGACCCAAGTATTACCTCACCTGATTTTGGAAGGAAGGGCAACAAGCATAATCCTGCCTTTTTTCCTGAAATCCCAAATTCTCCATATGTATGAACAATTGCCAGAAGTATATTCTCCATATGACATTAATTTCTTCTTTGGCTTTTCATATATTTTCTACAAAAAACATCCACCTATATATGAAATGGTAACATTTACCAAAATTGGTTGTCCTGCCAAAAGCTTTAATAACAGAGCCTGAGGCAATCTTCTACAGATGTAGGAAAGTAAAATTCAAAATCAGGTTTAAAGATCTCTCACAGCTTCCTGATACTTCCATCTAAAACAAGATTATTATACTCTAACCCTTTATTTCTTAATGAAATACAGGTCAGTTGGGAGCTAGAGAGCAAACAGGGGGCCGAGCCAGCACTTTGCCCCACAGCTATTTAGAAACTCTTCAGTCTGGTTAAAAACTTCCATTACATTGGTTTTGTATGTATGTTTTTTAAAAGCTGTAAAGTAATAGCACCACTTTTTCAAGAATGCCATTTTCTCTAAGGAATGGTAAAAAATTCCTCCCCCAAGGTAGCTATGTTATCTCACTGAATTTAAAAACAATAAATTGAAAGGTAAACATAAAAGAAAGGGGAAAGGTGTAAGAAATAGGTGGAAAGGCATTGAAGTTGTAGGAGTTCTGACAAATCATCTTGGCATATAGTCCCAGTGGTGATGAGAAATTGTTCTGTGTGTTTTATTTATTTTTTTACATGGCAGAACAAAAAATGTACTCGAGGCAAAGTTGTAGAATATTGTTAAATTAGTGGGCTTATTTTATTAATACCCATGAGCATGCAATGACGAGAAAGAATTATTCCACTACACAGCCAGAGCAAGAAAACATGGTAGTACGTGTCCCAGCCCTGCAGTCTGTTACATGTGCTTTATGCATGTGAATAATCACTCCATGGTTTAACACGACATCCTAAGGTACTAGTTCTACACTGGGAATTACATACATTGTTTTTCCTTCCCGTAATGGATGAATCTAGTGACCTATATTTACAGTACATTACATCAAGTCCAACAGACTACTCTCCATATTTCGGCCTTGGAATGAAGCATTCAGCTATGTGTGCCTTGTATCCTTATGAATTAGATAAACGCCTTGGTGTCAATTAAATATGTAAAATACACTTTACCAAGGCATATTTTTGAGCAGAAACTGAACTTCACTGTCATTTATCCCTCAGGCAGTATTTGAAGCCAGCAGAAGAAACCTAATGTGCACAGTTCTCCTGATATGAAGAGCGAAAATTAGACACACAGAAGTTTACTTAAGCAGATTCGAGTAACCCTGGAAACAGGTAACTAAAGCCAGACAAATCTTGCATGCTTCAGCTCACAGTGTGTTTGTAAACAAAATTCTGGTTTTCCCTTCACAGGGTTTGGGCTATTGCCTCAGGAGTCAAGTTAGATGGATTTAAATCTCTGAAATAAAATTTCACAGGGAAGACAAGGAAAAGCCATGGTGATGTGATGTGGGACAGAGCAGATGCAAACAACGGCCCAGGTTTAACTGAGAGATGCGGGTGTGTATGTCAGTTCATCTTGCACAGAGATTTTCTCCCTGCCTTCAAAGGTTCTGCAAAGGGCACACATGCACAAAGAGAACAAGATCCTATAATGTCATCCCCAGTCAGGCTTGATTTCTGTGCGTGGATGAGATTTGTTCATGGTTTGACTTTCTTAGCTAAACCCAAGCTTAACTGCAAATCTATATGCTAGTTCAATATTGGCTGGTTTGTATTTTCTGAATTTTTGATTTGGGCACAAAAGGCATCAAGAAAGAGCAAATATACTGTGTGTTTTAATTTATTCTCATTCTGTTACCAGAGGGAGAAGAAATCGCACAGTTAGACTGTATTAATCCGTTTTCCTACCAATGCCATTAGTAAAATGTCATTTTGATTTGAACCTACTATGACCTGCTTGAGAAAAAAGCTTCCATGCTGCATACACTATATATCAGTGTGTATACATACATATATCAGAGAACTTTCCATTAGCTGTTGAGCTGCATAATGGTGTTTATATACGAGCATGGCTTAATTAGCTACATAATGAAAAGTGCAATGAAAATGCAAAAGGGTTAGGGAGGGATGAGCTGCAAGAGGAAACTGGATCTCAACACATCTTGGGAATACTGAAGTTTGCATAATAAGGTTAAAATCTCACCTCCCATTGATAAATACACTCTTACATAAACAAATATTATGCGTGGGGTCCTTACTAGTCAGGCCGGAAAGTTCCCTGAGGAAGACAAGGATGATGAATAGTTCCTCGAACAGCATGGCAATAGCAGCAGTGCTCTGCAAGGGTCACATCTGCAGTTTGGCTTCCACTGCATAAAACTATCACCCTTTTAAGCCACTGTGGTGGAAGAAAGCTTTCATAGCAACATATTCAGGTGTTGGAGAAGGTGCCCCAAGACATAAAATATTGACTGTGAGGGAAAACAATACCATCTTTTTAGTCCAAACTAGCGGTTTTTGGTGCTGAATGTGAGGGGAGTAGATCTCTCAGGAGTGAAGATCCTGCCTGCCTAAAGCTGCAGTTCCTGGAGGAGATTACACAGCTCAGAAACTAGTCCAGCAAAAGTAGGTTGGTTTGTCTGGAAGTGCATTGACAGCAAGCTGAAAACAACCCCACATTTGTGGGGAAACAAAAGTTTAGGTCAGTAACAAAATACTTTTCCATCACTCCTCAAAGCCTAGAAAACACCAACAAGCCACTCCTTCATTATAAGGCTCAAGAGGACTTCGCAAAAATTAGGCTATTTCTAAAATAATCTAGAAGTTCGACAATGACCTTATAAACGTCCATGCAAGCTTTTCAAGATCCTAATGCATAACTCAGTGAGCTCTTCTGAGTTACTTCAAAAAAGCAAACAAATGAAAAAAGCAAAACACAAACCCCACCAAATAAATATGTACCAACACAGGCACAGCAACCTCATTTAATTCTGTTCCCCATGTATGCCAGATGCAATTATGAGCTGGCTCTCATCACATAATGTGGATCCAGCTTTGCACTATTCCAAAACATAGAAGGTCCAATTCCAGCCCAGGATTTCTTTCTAGCCTACCCTAATAGCAACAAAAAGCTGCACAGTTGAGATCTGGATCACATTCAAAACTTTCCCAAAATGTATCTCTGTTCACATCCTGATTTTTGATTCCAGCTCATCTCTAATTATAATTATCACACAGAATGTCAGATCTCAGGTTATGCTCTTTAAATTTCTCCCTATAAACAATTAATTAGCTAGCTGCAGCCTTTCTATAAATAGCTTTTACATATAAATTATTCTCATCTGCTCAGACAAACAAAATCCAGGCTCTGGTTTTTGCCTTCTGATTTTCCCTAGTGGTCTGCAGCTGTCAGACGGCCAGACACACGTGTGTGTGTGCTCTTCATATTCAGAGATAAAAATAAGATTATGGGGCTAATTGACGAAGCTTTTTGTATTGAATTAGTGCTTGAGAAATCAGGTTTTCCCCCAGAAAAATGTCTGAAAGCAGCGTTTGTATCAACTCAATAACTCCGGGAGAGAGCCGCCTCCCACAGCAGCTGAAGTGCTGTTCACCAAGCAGCGTGCATTCCAGGCTTTGAGGCATCATGCTATTATGGGATGGGATGCATATGGCTGCCCAAATTAATTTTGCTGACAGGTCTTCCGAACTCATTCTATAGGTGCTGACAGGGAAGATCAGGCCACAGCTTCAGCTGTGCTGCAGAGTCAGGGAGCCACCTCTTCTCTCCAGGAGTATCCTTTGCTTCCCTACCCAAGGTTTTCACCTCCACACTAGAGCTGCCAAGTCCTCTGCTGTGTCAGGGCATATTCCTGTGGCTTGGCTTACAGCTGAACTGGATTTCTACGAAGACATCCTTTGCCATGTGCTAATGGGAGGTGGGCTGCTACAGCCAGGCTGCAATCGGAGCAATAATTGCAACAGTCAGGAATATACAGCAACACAAACAGGGATGTGAACATACCAGGACCATTGCTCTTGGTCTGAGTGCACCTACTTGTGAGATGTGCATACTAATCATCTTTGCCTCATCCTTGTGTTGAGACTGAGCAGGGAGTATTGGTAAAGCACTTTGGAAGATTGTAAACCAGTGCAACCAAGCGTTATGATCATTTTGAAGCACTAATCTATATGTTTTTCCCCACAATCTAACACAAAATCATCACTGTGCCCAGCCAGAGAGAAGAAAGGAGGATTATTGGATATTTTAGTGTTTCACAGTGTAATGCTGCTATCATGGTGGGAACAGCAAGGCACTGAGGAGATTGCCCTTGTTTTATGGCCTTCAAGCTCAAAGAGGAATCACTCTGGTTCCCTTCCTCAGACCCAGCAGAGAGCCCAGGATGAGCTGAGCTTTCCCTGAGCTTGATGAGACAAGTAAAAGGGATTGAACTTTTTGAGGACAAGTGTGCCACAAAGAACAAGCAAGTATCTTTTGGAATCCACCTTTGAAAATGGTTACAAGGATGGGTTAGTTACAAATTTACTAATTTGATTTATTAAGTATATGTATTTGCACCGTGTTTCAAGTAGTTTTATTGTTTTTAAACATTGCTGTTCATCTCCCTCACATTTAAGGTGTCCCTTACACATGAGTTTTCCTTCTGCTTTGTCAAATTAGTTATCTTTTGACATTTTACATTTTTGTATTTCATGAAGGCATTCAGAGCAATAATCTCTGTGAATTAAAAAATTCTCATTATTCTGGAGATAAAAACCTACCTTTTCTATTTCATATCACTCAATAATATGAAATGCTAACTTGTCTTGTTGACTCTTAGCCCCTTTTACTTCAATTATTTAAGTAGTTTAAAGACTCATGCAATAAAGTCTCAAAGTCTCAATTTTTCTTTATTTATCTAATACTAAATTGTTTTAGTCAACAACTGACCTTGATTCATTCTAATTATCATTGTATCTGGTTACATTCGCTCTTGGAATTTATTGCTCTTCTTTCATTCATGTTTTGACCAATACTAATCTACTCTGTTTTTCATTTTCTAGGCATCCCACAGAGTTCAGAACATTATTGATATTCTGGATTCATGCATTCTAATTTATTTGAATTTCTCCTAACTATGACTGCAGACAAAGGCTGCTTTGTTGTAGAAAAACATTAACTGGAAATGGAAAAGTACTACTTTGTTAGACTGTATCAAGAATTGCCTCTCTGTGCAAAGCCGAGTTTTTTAAAGACATAATTTATTGTTATACTCTATTTTTAATTAAGAGTTCAACAGTAATCCACATGGGATTACTTTTTAACCTAAGTCTCTCTGTAGGTACTTTTTTTCTAATATATAGGTTTAGGGGGGAAAATTCGTTTTCTTTGCTTTCTCCATTACAAGCAAAAATTCCCATCCATCTCTAATTGATGTTTATCTTCATACATCTCTTATCACCACCAACCTCCAGGCAAATCCTGCTCCAGAGGAAGGTGAAGTGGGGTCTAGAGGTGTTGTGTTTTATCACACCAGTGTGACACACTGATATGAGAATGTGCTGGGTACGTGTAGCACCAATCCAGTGTGGTGCTCCTGCTCTATTACATCTGACTAACAGAACTAAAAAAGAAATTGTAAATGTAAAAGAAACATCCAGATAACACATTTTGGGAACCAACGGTTATCCGTAACTTCTCTATTTGTTCTGGGCTTTAATTCTTCAATTTTTTTTTTTCTCCTAGTTCCTCACCTTACCAAAAGATATTACATGAACACTCCTTGTAGTACAAAATATCTCCTTGGCAGACCTGTGGGGACATCGTCTTCTTCCCTGTCTATACAAAGCTTAGCATTGTTGTGAGAGGCTAGAAGTTAGTAACATAATAAAAAGTGAAAATTAACTATACTGCCATTACTGTTATTGGATACCCCCACCCAGGATCTGTATTGCATTTGCTTGTAACTACATACTCATTAATTTTTATTAATAAGGGTAAGTTTAAAAATCACTATGTTCACTCATATTAAAATCCCTAATTTGTGAGTAGGTTTATCTTCTCCATAGTACTATTTTTCTCTACTATATTCCTAAATGTCTTTCCAATGTTAAAATATTTTCTAGAGAAATGGTTTGACATTTTCTTTGCTATGTACTAAATCAAGAGACCAAAACCCCAAAGAATTCTTTAATGGCTGTTTATGTCTGAGAGAAACTAGTGTTTAAGTGCGATTTTTCAAGTAAGCAACATGTTGACGCTCAGTAAGTGATACAGATTATTTTAGATAGGAGCAACTGAGCTGGGTAATTCATCTAGCCTACCTGACCTGACAACTCCTTTCATTATTTTAGAACAGTAATTGAGATGCCAGAACGTGCGATGATGATGACATAAGATGACAATATTGGTCCACTTCAACCAGCCTCCACGTCTATGTCAATGAGTGATAGAGGCTCACACCTCAGCCACGGACAAGGTCCAGAGTGGTTATCCTCTTCTGCCTTTCCCAGAGGATGAGACAGCTCCAGGGATAATGTATGACTTAACTTTAACTCCTTTTCTTGCAGTCATAAGCAATGAAGTGCCTCAGGAACAGTCCTTAATTGGCTAAGGGCCCAGTGCCACCACTCCCCCTCTCCTGCCCCTTTGTTTTGGTGGAGAGAGCTCTGCTGGCTCAGTGCACCTCTTCTATTCCACCCTTCTCCCTTTGCAGACTGGGCGACCCTGTCCTGTGGATAGACGCAGGAGTGGAGGCAAGGTTCTTCCTAATCCCTTAAATTCACTTGCATATCGGGGGAGAAAAGGAAAGCATTTATGGCATCTTCCTCCCTCTTCCCTGCCTGCACAGGCTGATGGCTCTGCAGCTTCTGAAAACAGCTGAGAGAAACCTCTGCTTTACAGACCCCAAGTCCACCCTTCCCCATGACCACCTTTAGCAGCCTCCATACACCTGCAAAATCACATCAGATGAAGGGTGTTTTGTGCTCTTTCTTTGTCTAACCAAATATTTACTTCCATTTAAACGACTGCTTAATCCACTCATTAACAGTTTTCTCTCCAAGGGCTAGTCCTTGTAGCAAAATCATCTCCTCTGTGTTTAGACAGAGGACCACAGTGAGGGCCACAACCAAAACGACCTTCAGAACACATAACAGGGCTGGTAGTTTAACACAGGGGTGTACCAGCAGTGTATGATATGAAACAGAACTAAAGCAGTAACTAGAAACACGTCAGCCAGGCAGTCACTGCACTGCACTGAAAAAAAAGTGGGAAAAGCCACGGCTGCAGGTAACACACGGAGTGTGCTGGAGGGCCTACAGAGATCACAAACATCATTTAAAAATACATACAAATTGGCATTTCAACATCTCTAGATGTAAGATACTTCCAAAGATATTTTGGCCAAGCAGAGCCTAAAAATAAGCACTTCAGCATGAAAATGAAACTATTTAGCATAGCTGTTCTGGAGAGCTCAAGTATCTCTGGAAGTTCATATTCTCCTCTAGAGCATCACACAGCTCTGGAAATGAGAAAAAAAAATCTAGAGCAAGACTTACAACTGATACAAAAATATTATGGAGGTAATGGGGATCAACTACAGATATGTGCTGTGGAGAATCCAGATGATCTGCCCCAGCTTGCTGTAAATTCTAGGCAGTGCCACAGAGGAAAAATACAGCCACAGATATTCAGAATAAGCCACAGCTAATGGTGAAAAGTTGATTTTAAAGATAAGAACTGACATCCAATGTTTCTGTAGCTACAAACACCTTTAATTAGAAAGCTTATTTCACTTATTGCATATCCAGACAATTACCCACTGGCTTCAAGCTGGTTTCATTTTCCAATCTCATATTACAGCAGGAGCTACACATAAAATGACAAAAAGTTATATCAGTGTGTTTTGCTAGAACAAGAATTGCACTCTCCACAGTGAGGTGTGGCTTTGGAAATGCTTCCCTACAGAGGGGTTTGAGTGTTAGAGGGAAGTAAAAAGTTACTGGCAGCAAACTCAGGCTATTCTCTGCCACCCGAGGTCCAGGAGCCTGGGTTGATGGGAAGAAGCAGAGTTCCAGCAAAGCCAAAGACAATTCCCTGGTGATAACAGCAGATGCTTCAATGGGCAGCAGCTCTGGGTTACTGCACCCTGGGACTGGTTGGAAGGCAGATAAGCACAAGTGTATTATTCTACATCCAGAGTTAGTGGGATGGAGCTACTCCTGTCAGTACCAGGGATGTGGCATCAAGATTCATTAAATCAGTAAGATGATGTTGTGATTAATTTATCTGATTACTTATCATACTGCCTTGCTTTTTACTCTCTGGCATGTAGGTTAATTTATATGAGGAACTCTCTACTCCACTTCCTTAATAATACAAGTAAAGAAGGGAGTTACATGCTACATATATTGACTGCCTGCAGTTATCTTTCACCCCATTCCACTGGCCACAGAGCTGCTCCTTGTTCCAGAACACCCAAACCATCTACCACCACCTCCCAAAGATGAGTTTCTTCAGCCAGTTTTCTATCCAAGTCCTTTTAAAAGGCAGAAACATGTAGAGAGCACTCATCTTCACTCCCTTAACATCCCAGTTCCAAAATTACATCATGATCATCACTATTTAGATCTGAATGAGGTAAAGGCAAACAGAGATACATGCCACAGAAATGCACATCCAAATAGATCAGGTCAATAGAGGGAAATTCTGAAGTCCCACCATAAAGTCATGATGATTTGGGAAGGGAAAAAAAAGCCCTTAAAAAAACACAAAACCCCAAACCACATACATACATCAGTCTATACTTACAGGCCTTTAATGCATTAGGCTAAATGGGGGAAGAGGATATCTTATTTTGTTATAATTTGGAGAGAGAATAAAAAGAATCCTACATTGTTACTTGATTTCCACCACATTGTTTAAGTATTTGAAGCACCCATTGCTGGAATGGTTCTCCAAAAAGAACATTAAGTTCTTCAACTTTGACAGGCAAAGTCAGTGATTGGCATTTCAAAATAAAAAGGGCTGGAAAGAATATAAAGCCCAAACAATAAACCTTTCAGTTAACACACAGCTTCACACTGGCTATATTGTCACAAAGCGCTTCCTCTTCATCAGGGTGAAGCTGAGTATATTCACTGTATCCCCAGAACAGATAATAACATGTAGGAAAAGATGAGAATTTAATCTATTCCTCACTAGGGCAATTTTTAGCAGTAACTTCTCTCTACCCAGAGGATAATGAGACCTTTGGAATTTTGACCCAAAATCCCTCTTTCCCTTCAATCCATTCTTGTCTTGATTACAGAGCAAAACACGTGTTGCTAGAATATGAAACAAGATGTTCATAAAACAGAAACAGGGATGTGCAATTGTCTGGTATAATTTCTGAATTCCAGCAAATTAGAGTTAACCAGACAACAACAATTCCATTTGGGGAGAAATTTCAATGTAACCACAACAAAATGCGGAAAATACTTTCCAAATGTTTTCTGCTTTGCACTGGAACAAAAATAAACCCATGAAAACAAAAACAAGAAGAAATGTCCACTCTGCATAAAACTTGAGCTTTTCCATTCGGAAAGAGGATGCAAGAGTGTTTTAGCTGTTATGAAGCAATATGGAAAATTCAAGCCTCTGTTTCTCAGCCCAGAGCAGTAAATCAGTTTCCCCAAACCCTCTTTTACTCCTTTGATCCTCACCTCTGCGTATTATTGGAATAATTGTCTCCACAAAACGCTAGAGCTTCCCAGAAAGCAACTTTGGCAAATGGGAATTCTCTGGTTTAGCCTGCACTAGTAAAAACCTGTTGTTCCACTCTTCCAGAAATTTAAGGAAACAGTTCTTATAAAAATGAATAATGAATGTGAGTAAGCAGAGTTACCTGTGTGCAGGAGCAGCATCAGGCTAAATTCTTCCCTGTAACTGTTTGCTGCTGCCATAATCCTGTCTTAAGTACAGATGACTGCATTGCTTTCAAAGAACTTGCTATAAATGCTATTTGCTGGAGGGGAAGATAAGTGCTAGCAGCTATAATTCAAAAGCTACAAAAGCTGCACACATTCCCTAGCAACATAACAAACGTGAGACAGACCTACACTTACAACAACAACAAGGAGCTGGGATAGTTCAAATTGTTTATTCCTCCAAGAGCACAAAGAAGGGGGAAAATATCTAATATCTCTTCAGTGAAACAGTTTGAGGAATAACGTTAGGGAATGCCTTTGTTTTTTACTCTCTTGGTTAGGCTGTGGACAAGGGATTACACAGAATAAAATTTCTGCAGCTCAGTGAGCATTGTAAGGAGACATTTAAACAGGGATGTGTGAGACATGAAGTCATTCCCCCTACACAGCTCCAGAGCCAGTGCAGTGTCCAGCTCGGAGCATCACACCTTGGCAGATATGCAGACCAGTTTGGAAGGATGCCAGCACAGAGCAGTCAGGATGAACTTGAGTGTGGAAATCTTACCCCCCGAGGTAAGACAAAAAGAATTGAAAATTTGCTAAGTCTATAAAAAATGCAGTGAGAAAATCCTGGAAAAGACAACCTGAGTAAGAGTTTTATCTTGATTCTGTCTGTCTGTGACCCAAGCCACTGCCTCAGTATATTCACTGTATCCCCAGAAAAAATTACTGAAAATGTACAAGAGGATTTTATCCCTATAGATCTGAATTCTGCTAGTGAAGTCAGTGTTGACAGTAAAGATTCCGTCTTGACATCTATCTCAGTGGATCAGAGGATTCATATTTTAAAAACTCACATTTTAAAGATTCACATTTTAAAGATTCACATTTAAAATCTCTTTGCCCAGATCTGAGGAATATCCTATGCAAAGGAGGCAATAATAGACCATCCTTTTAAACTTGTAAACCCGAGACTTCCAATGTTCCACTAAAAATATGGTCCCCTTCCTCCAACTCTTTGATCTTAGACACATCCCTGCAGAAATAGCCTTAAAGCTCCAGTTCAGCTTGCATTTAACTCTCGATAAACCAGTCACAAGTTCCATAAGACTGAATTGATTCAAACATACTCTACTGAAATGAATACTAAAACTCACCTCATTTGGGAAAAGTTCCTTCCAACAGAATATGTATGGAGCCTACAGAATTCGTAGTATAAACAGTTATTCTAAAAGCCCAACAGAATTATATGTGGCACCTTTTATATAGATTTCTTGAATCATATTGCAATATAGCTACAAGAAATGGCAGGGGTTTGCTTGTTAAATTTTACAGCTGCACTCAACAACTTACAATATACAGCAAATCAAAGATGCATCATTGAATTGGCTCAGCCACAGTTAAGAGGAGAAGTGCAAAAATTAACAAACACAAGAAGTAAGAAAAAACACAGGACCAAGTCAAAGGAATCTGAAATCTTGGGCAGAGGTTTTTTTCAAGTCACAAAATAAGTGCAGTGGTCCGACAATTGCAGGAAACCTCGCCAAGGAATCACAGGACTTGTCTATAGCTTTATCTCTATGTAATCTAATAAAATCCTTCTTGTGCTGAACTCTAATGCCCGGTGTTAAATTTACCTGGGCAATAGATAATACTTAAACAACAGGTAAGCTGCTGTGGGCTTCCAGTTCACCATAATCATGCTCCTGACTCTTGAAATTATCAGCAGGGTTGGGAGGAGAACACTAGGACAAAGATGTCACACAGCATGCACAGATGTGACTAGAGTGCAGAAGCTCTGCCAGAGCTGGACTGGAGGGAATATCAGCACCTCCTTTGCACAAACTTGCTTAGAAGAGCTTGGCAGTCTTCAGCTACGATCCCTCCATAATCTGCAGTGTTACCGAAATATCACCAGAGGATATTTCACTTTCCTTTCATTGCTGTCCTTTGTAGCACAGCTCAGAAAGTATAAATCACAAAACAGCATGGAAATCACATTTCCTCTCTGCCTCTGGAATGATTCCATCGTATCTTTTTCTGTTCGGCCTGTGAAACAGCTAATGCTCTTCTCCTTTCTTCAGCCCCTTGTGGATTTTAGGTTACCTGTACTACTGACCTATTTACAACAAAGTGCCAAACTAAAACATGAGCTGGCGACAGGTTCTTGTCAGTCTGAAGACATTAAAAACAACACAAACCCTGACCCAAAACATAAAACCAACCTGGGTTTTTTGCCCTCCCCAACATCAATGTTTCAAGTCTGGAATTCAGCCACTTGTACCAAAAGATACGCCAAAAAAAATTTAATTTTTTTATTTTAAAAAGGTTATCTAATATTTAAGCTCTTCAGCTATGACAGCACAAGTCCAATACTGAATATTCCAAGCTAAGATGGAAGTTTCCAGCCTGATAACAAGGGGCATCAAGCACTGAAGAGCCCCCATGCTGTTTCTGGCACTTCTGCCCTATTCGGCTGAGAGTGGTACTCCTTGCTCCCAACCCCAGGAATGTCTCTCCTTAGTGCTGGGTGACAGAATCACAAGAATTTAGAAAGACAGTCTCACTAATTTTTGCTGTCACACAAAACACTGATGTGAGCAGTGAAATCTTGTAGAATTGGCTACATCAGGGGTTTACGTATCACCTCCCTGAGGTGCCTCAACAGGTGTAATTGAATATAATCTTCACTACCATTAAATAATATTCAATATAAGAAAAGCCCAAACAAAGAAGAGTAAGCACTTAAAGTGAAGTAGGAGAAATTCAATACAACAAATCAACCACAAAATTTTCTTTCTAAGGGTGATTAGCAAAAACACTTGGAGAGAAGGATTAAGGAATCATTTCAGAAACATTTGAGCACCCTTATCTTGGTGCCCTCCTCAGGAGCAAGGAGGTTTGAGAAGACCATGTTCATGGTGCGAATGTTGCCTTAGGAAATAGGCAGACATGCAAAAACTGAAATTATTGGGATTCACCGGGATCCCATCTTTCTTTTCCGTGATGTCTTTTACAACACTTACAATGCAGAATTATTACCTTTGAAAATGGAGTGCCATATTAAATGAAAGCACATGGAATTTGGAGTGAAACCAGTTATTACTAGCAGATATTATTAATCTATTACATCTTTTAACTCCCAAATACACTGCCTTACTTTTTCCTATAGTCATTTGCAATAAGACCATCACAAACATCTTGATAACTGATGTATAGACCTGTCCTAGATGCAATGACTCTGGCCTTTAAATTTCACCATCATTTCCTCTACAGGGATTTAATTAGGAGATGTGCTTCAAGGCACTCCCACCACACTTCTTCATCTTCTAAGATTGACCTTTGATTTGTTGATTTTCACTTGCTTAAACACATCCTGAAACACATTTTGCAAACTGAATTAATTTTCATTTGCACTTTGCCATTTATGTTAAAATGGGCCAGAGCTCTAAGTCTCTTTGTAAAGACTGGCTTCTAAAAAAGAAACTTCTTAAAGTTTAAATCATTCAGTGTAATGTCTGTGAAATGTGCATAATGATTGTTATTAGGAGTCATCGTCTAGGGAAAAATACTAAATACATAAAACCACAAGAATTCACAGTAATTCAAAATACAATTTTCTTCCTGGAGAACCTAATTTTAGCTACTAAAAGACCATCATAGCATTAATACTAATGTTTGTGTTGCACATGACCTAAACTGTAGTTTAGAAAAACCCCAGGCAACAACTAAAAAGCTCGATTGCTCTCCTTAGATCAATATGGAAAAAAGCAAAATCTAATGGAGAAGAAAGCAAGGAGGGAGATAAAGCTTTTTGTATGTTCTGCCTACAAAATGAGCTCTTGAGGGTTCTTCACTCTAAAGATGGTCTTCAGAGCATCCTCCTTCACCAGCGGTGGAGATTTTTCCATGTGCTCAGCAGCCTCAGGGCAGGTTTCTTACCCCTGCAGTGTTCACATATTCCATACATTGCGGTGGAGTGCAGTAGTTGGCTGAGAAAACACAAGCCATTCTCCTCTGTGCTTTCACCATGTTGCCTCCTCAGCAATTAAGGGGGCTGAGACATTGCCCATTACAGAGGGAACTTCACAAATCCCAACTAACGCTTCAGAGAACTCAAAACTTCAGAAACATTTCCCTGGATTTGCATTAGCACAATGTCAATAGAAGCTTTTATCTGCCACTCACATGCTCATCAGATATTATGACTTGAGGGAGATTTTAGGAGCTACATCTTCGTAAGCAAAATACCCACATTGCTTAGCAAGCACACTACTACTTTTCTTAATACAGAGTGACTCCTAAAAGTCATAGCTGGAGAGGCAGAGACAGTCTAGTGCCTAATTTTTTAGTATACACTATAAGATTTCTTTTGGATTTGCATGACTGTGTCTGCACAGAGGAACGCAAAACAAATACTTTCTGAGACAAAGAAAATCAACTGGGACTGATCTCCCAATGCTACTGGGAGGCCATGCGGAATAGCAGGTCCCCATAATCACACACCCTGATTTCCTGAGCAGTGGGTGCTGCTCTGGTTGCAGACAGTGGGGCAGTTGAAATGTCCTGTATTAGAGATTTTAGTGGGTACCCAGAGCCCATCATTCGTAACTCAGCACCTCTTTGCTTCCTGTGGCATCCTGTGTTTGCAGGAGCAGACAATCGCATCTGACACATCTCCAGAGACTGACAACTTACAGCTCCCCTCTCACAGCTGCCCTTCTCCATGGGCACAGCTCATTTAACCGAGCCTAAAACACTCCAAACTTAACTGCACGTGCCAAATGGCTTTCTCTCCTTGCCCAGGTCCTGTGGCCCTCAACACCCAGCCCCTGCCGATGTCTGGGTGGAGGGGTGTGATGAGTCACCCAGAGATCTACACAACCACACCTTTTCTGGGCCTTTAGTGCTCTTTGCAAAAAGTAAGTGGGTAATGAACATGAGGCTGAGGCAGCAGGCAATGCCTAAGCTCAGTTCGTGCCTCTGTGTCCCTACCACACCATACCTGCAAGGTGATTCAGGATAGCTTGGCTTCAGTGAATAAAGAAGAAAGAAGAGCCATCCCAGGTAAGTAACATGCAGAAGGAGAGCTCAATTCATGCTGTAAACATGCTGAAAAGTCTCAGCTCTACTCAGCCTGTGAATATTTCAGCACAAAACCGTAGTTTCAATATAAGTTTATAGTAGTGGAGGAATATCACTCTTACACTTACCTTAGGCTAGCATTATTTCCATTATAAATGTATAACACATATAAGGAGTTTTCTCTTTACCTTGAATCCACTTGAAAAATAAACCTGGCTTTTTTGTTATTTTATGGATTTTTAAGAGCTAGAACGAGCAGTGTTTACATGAACGGAATATAAAATCAATTCTGTCTTGATTACATTTGACTTCAATGAGTACTAAGTGATGCTTCTTCCATTTAATCAGGGAACAGTGTTGTAGCTACACCATTTGCATTTTAATAAAAATTCTCTCAAGATCCAACCAAAAAAGCAGCAGCACAGCTAAGTGCCTATACATTAGGAATTCATCTTTCATGATGAATAGTAACATTTAACTTGTTTAGATGTTATTTTGCTCATAATTTTAAAACTTATCTAATAAATAGACCCAGGTTGAAAACCACCTAGGTTTATACATTCCTTCAAAACAATTTAAAGACCTTTCATATGCAGAGGTTTCCTGTTTCTGTGTGTTCACACACAACTATATATGTGTGTTGACACCTCTACAAGCACACACACATATATATGCACATCTCAACATATTTTGCTGCAGGCAGCAGCAAATATCCCTGAAGGACTGAATAAAACCCCTTAAAACAGCATAATATTTTATTTGCTGCAAAAGTAATACAGGGCATCATTACCCTCTAACATTAATAAAGGATGAAGCATGAACTCATAGAAGGTAGTGCCAGAATTATTTTGCCTCATGACAAGTATAATATGATTTTTTCCCAGCGTCTGAAAAATTTAAAGTGGGCCAAAACTAATCCTAATACAATTCCATTAGTTTTAATGGAATTGTGCTAGTGACTAATTTATAGCAATAACTAAATTATATCATCCTCTTTCTCATATGGTAGTTGTATTCCAAAGTTAAAAAGCAACAGCGCTGAGAGCACAAGCAGCAATGAGTTTCACAATGTGTCTCTCCTGAATTACCTTTTAAATTACCAAGTCACGTTAAAACTCAAAACTAGAAAATTTATATCGCACTGTCCTTTCATAGCAATCTACAGGGTCACTAGCAAAGCATCGAAAATTTGTATCCTGATGATTACAATCCAGACTCTTCAAAAGAATGAAAATGGTGCTGAATTCTGGTTGAAAGCAAAGTCCACAGACACATAAAAAGCAGTGAGGATCTGGGCAATGGATCTGTATACACAGGGAGGTTTGGAGGGCCGTTTAAGGGTTTTGAGTGTCCATTTCCATTACAATTAGCGTTTAGTTCCCCTGGGTAGCTTGGAAAATTTCAGCGTAGGTGTGCACATAAGCTACATTATTACTGAATCCTAAAACAGTTCAAGGAACATTAAATTTTATGTGCCATGTTCTCAGCTGATGTTACTCAACAAAGCCCCACTGAGGTCATTAAAGTGCTGGTGATGGCTATTGAAGGGTCTGATGTGGAGCCTTCACCTCTCACTCTTTTTTTTTTTGTCCAGTTTGTACACTTTGGATCAATAGCTTCATTACCAATAATGATCATTTGTGGATTCTTCACAACAAATGCAAATTAATTAGATGTTGCAAGGGTTCAATTGATTCACTTGCATGTCCCAGAACTACCGATCTGCCGCTCCACTGTCGTGCTGCCAGCAGGATTTGGGAACATTCAGCACGGTGGACTTTCTCCTGAACTGAGCTGCAAATACTGATATTTCTTGAAGTTTAGTGGAATGACAATGAAGAGCTTGCAAAGACTCCTTTTTGGTTTGTATTTTCACAGATTGCTACCAGATAAAGGATAACAACCCCACCAGTCTCACAGCTCTGGCCCTTCTCAGTGGACGGAAGCAAGCTGAAGAGCTGTCCCTTCAGTTTTGTCTCCGTGTCTTCACTCCAAAACTGGGCTACAAATACTCCTGCTTTACTGGGAGAAGAGTTGTGGCGTCCTTCTAACCTTGTCCCCACTCCCAACAGATTTGGAGGCATGACTTTGGGAAGGCAGCACCCAAAAGCACAACCATTTCCTGCAGACAGCGAGGTAGAGAGATGCTGGTCCTGCCTGTGAACTGCAGCTGTTCCTCCGTACAGAGCAAAGGCAGAATAACAATCCTTGCTACATTTTGACCTCACTCCCCAGCCCAGCTGCACCTCTTGGCCCTGCACCGTGGCTGCAGGGTACCTGTTCTAAGATCTATAAAGTGCACCAGAGGCAAGGAGAGAGTGCATCTACAAAAAGCTCAGTTAAAATGCACTTCAACTCCAAAGCAGCACCGCACTGCAGAGGGAGGGAGTCAAAACAAGAGGTCAGAGCTGGGAGTTTCTTCTCAATCTTCTCTTCTTCTCAGCCTGACAGCTGTGATTTAGCGTCATTGCTACCAATAGGACATGAACAACTTGTTACAGAAAACAAGCATTTTGCCTCTATAGAAATCGAAACAAGGTGTAACATTTTGTAGTACTAATCCTTCCTCATTGATAATGTCTAGGGAAAGCATGATTGCTTTGAAAAGATGTTCCTGGTATTAAAATTAGACAGGACCCTAGCCATCATTGTTTAATGCCACTATTTTTGCATGAGCTTTGTTTCAGTGGTTAATGATTTCTGATTTTTTCTGAATATGACACCTGTTTAAAACAGCGACATTTAAGTTAATCAGCAAGTTCAAGCTCCAAACCTTGTCTTTTTAATTAAACACCACAGAAAGCCTGCAAAACAAATTACTCATTTGAGCACTAAAAGGAATTTTGGAGCAACTAAAAGTGAAAAAAAATTAAGGCATTTAGTCATAAGCTAATTAATTTAAAAAAAAAATCTAAATAATTTGCATAACTGCCAAATTTGACCAATACAAAAGATCCTGTCACAACCTAATATTAGGAAACAGAAGCTTCCTGATCTGAAAGCAGCTATCCCAACCGCACAGCAGCTCACAGTTTGTCCCTGTCAGTACTGCCCCTGATTTGTACACAGCTCTTCAGCCCACACCGATTTCAGATATACCACTTAGACCTGACAGACATCTGGAAATAATTTTATAGCAGTGATAATATGGGACCAATCATTGTATTTCCCCTGTTACAGTTGTTCCCTGTAAATTCAGGAAAGGGCATTAGAAGGAACCCGAAAAAGAAACGAAATGTGCATTTGTGTTGAGAGCACAAAAGCCACAACCCAAGTGGCTGTGACACAGATGTGTCCCCACACGCTGGATCACACAACAGTCTCTGCTCAGTGCCTATAGGCAGTGGTGTTTATCCTCTTTCCTTGCTGCTATTGCATATGGAACAGATTTTATTTTCCTAATTTTTTTATTACTACTATTCCTTCCTCCCTTTGTTTCTTAGCATCTCCCACGTAACAAAAGTTAGAACTTCACTTCATTCATTTGATACATCAAAGCACATAAAGAATCCCAGACAGTCTTGCTGGGAAGAATGAAACCGTGATTGACTGTCATGTTCCTAGAAATGTTGGGCAACGCTGCAGAGCATTTCTGAGCCATGGCCAGTCATATCCTTCACCTCAAAGAGCTGTGACATACCCTTGGAGTATCTACAAGAAACCCTCTGGACAGGGATATCCCTGGACCGCCCCCCAGCCAGTGCAGGAGCTTTACAAACTCGTCACAGCACTCAAAATGACCAAAGCAGCTGCCACAGATGTCAGGGTCAATCCTACCATGGGGCAGGAACCCCATCACTGTTGTATTTTCACCATCTTCTCTCTTTTTCTGCATCGATCCCGCAGATACTGCTTGAAAAAAACCACGAAGCCGTTTTATCTACCATGGAGTTGTGCTCCCCTGAGCCTGCTGCTGATGTTAAAGACCCTGCTGGTTTCTTACCATTCCACTTCTTTCTGCCCTACATGCAGCATTGCTATGGCAACATGTATCTGACGCTCCACAGCCTTCATTTGGATATATCATACCTTGTTTGTTTTTACACTGAAAGCATAGCAAGTTCTTATAAGTCATTTTGGATGCCATTCCTGAAAGAATGTACACCATGAGCAGAAGATATTGAAAGAAGCACTGCATATCTACACTTTCTCTGGGGGTTTTTTTCCCCAAAATAGGACTTGACTTGTCTCTGGCTATATCATCTTGGTGAACCACCTGCTCCCCGTTACAATATCTCTCCAGTGCACAAGTCCAGTCAGTCTGCCACTGAACAACACATATAAACTCTGCACCCAAGAGCTGTCAGGTCTTGCAATATCACACAAATGGTGTCTCCTTCCCTGTATACTCAGAGAGCCCATAATAATGCCTGAAATAAATGCCCTCAACTGAGTTTTAATTTGTGCACTCAGAAGAAATGTTACTCTGATTAATAAAAGTAAATTAACTTCAAGTTAAGGTCACTGATTCTGATTTTTTTTTTACTAGCATTTTTAAAGCACTGTCTGATAATTGGATATTGATTTCAATGCTCTACAAATTGACCCATCCAGTGGTTTTGTCTCTTTCTTGATTCTCCCCCATTAAGGCATTGATGATGATAGTTCTAATTGTTTTGGAGCATTCTTATTTCAGAAGGAAGAAGAATCACAATCTTTACTGAGCCCTTTTTTCACCGCAGACCAAATCAAAAGGATATAATTACTTCCATGCTGATCAGCACCATAACAGATTTTACTTTGGTTCCTACCATGAAACCCTTCACTGTAATTAACAGCCCAGAAACTGATGGTATGAAGCATGTGATTCATTGCTGTACAATCAAATCACTATTTTATATCTGTCCTCTCTTAACTTCATGGCAGCACCATAATCTCAAGATGAGCCACAATCTCCTTTATACAGAGAGACGAACCAGCAGTGATGCTGTAGAGCTCCAAAAACTCTGGTGGAGGGAGGCTACTTCATGCTTCAGGTGTTGTTATGTGCACACAGACCCCCACAACTACAGCAACTTATTCTCTCATTTTCCCAGTGTTTTCACCACTAAGAACAAGATGGAGACATGATCCTAGTACATTAATAAAGTCCAAGGGGTTGGGGCTTGTGAAGAAGAATTTGGTCCCCACACAAGGGCCTTATTAATGCACAGTAGAATTCCCTGCCCTTCACTTACACAACACCAGCACTGAACAGGATTAAGTCTGAAATATGAAGGGCTATTACCAAATAATGTGTCTGGAAAGTCTCAATTCCCTGACATCTGTCATCTTTCTGACTGCTACAGCTACACTGTATTTTTCATATTTTGTTTCCTTTTTATGATTATATCCCCCAACACCTCCACTGTGTCGCCACTGAATATTAACTGTAATGTGTGTCTGCCACCGCTTCAAATACTTATTCAGAATCAGAGAACTGTGGGGCATCAAGGGACAAATAACCATTTGGTTCAATCCCTGTACTGAAGAAGGATAAATATCCTGGATATTGAAGAACCCTGGGATATGGAGGGTTTTTAAGCCTTGCTGTTTACAATCCTGACTGTTTAGGATGAGGACTCCGAGGATTACCCTGCCAGGGCAGCTCTTCCCACCTGGCTCTCCCAGGAAAAGTCGGTATCAGTTAAGCCCCTTTTGAGAGCACTGCATTCACACCCATTAGATCCTAATATTACCAACTTTTGGCCAGAAAAATGTAGTGAGGTCAAAAAATGAAGCCCATGAAATGAATCAGAGGGATGTAAAGGTGAGCAAAATTAGAGTAAGAGCTACAGATGGCCTTGGAAATGAGCAGACCGGGGTACACTCCCTGTAGCATGTTTGGGAAGTCCACAAAAGTTATAATGGTAGTAAGTCTTCCTACTGGACTCTCAAGAACTACTATTACTTTGATAGTCTTCAAGAACTTCACAGAAACAGGCTTTAAACAAGTTTTTCCCTACTCATCACTTCCATTTCACAACTCAGGCTACCTAAGCCCAGGGTAAGACACCTTTTGTAGCCCTGGTAAAGCAGCTCCTCCGGACTCTGTAAAGGCCATTACCCAGTGTAGGTTTTCCTACAAGTAAATTGAGCACTTAGCCAAATTCCCCGGAGACAAGGGCCATGAGATCAAGTCACAGGAGGAGGAACTGTTTTCTCCAGCTATTTGTGTTACTGAAAGCTCTACACACTGACAGGCTGAAAACAAAAAGGGTGACCTGTACAGACTGAGGCACGCAGTTTTCCCACTGCTACCCCACATTAACCATGCCAGTTCCTATAGACTGGTAGAGACATAAGATTACCCTTTTACCTGCAGCACTAAGAAATGTGTTAATTCCCCTAAATTTTTGTTCTTTACCTCACTCTCCACAAACTAATTATTTTAAATTATGTGTTATCTATACAAATATATTAAAACTCCAACTTCCATTACAAATCCTACTCTTGCAGGATATTTATAATTTCAATAATATAAATCCCTGAAACCAGGTTCACCATAATCCCTCTGACAAGCCTAATTTGGAGCAGTGGAGAACAACATTGTAATGGTGATATGAAGCCAGCAGGCCACAGAGGGACCTTTGCAGTGCCAGGTAATTGCAAAGTTTGCCAGAGCCATCCTGCTGCAGGGGTGGGTGGCTCAGGAACATGCAATTAAACACACATTGTTAATCTTATTTCAATATTCCGGAGACAGCAGATTTCCTGTATATTCACCCAAACACACACCTGTACACTGCAAAGAGCTGGATGTGACAATAACGGGCCGTGTGTCTGGAAGATACTTCTACACATTTTTAATTAGAAGCACATAAAAAGACCCTCTGTAACAGAGAGGGCTCACCTCACTATGTTCAGGACATGGGGCTGGGAATCACAGAACACAAATTCTGAGTCTGCCTTTGCCATATGACATCTGTCTCCCTGATCTTTAAAGCAGGAATAACTTTGCTCAGGTAGAGATCATGTAGTTCAGAGCAGACAGCTTTAGGCATCAACACAGTCATAGTCTCCACAGGTTCCCCAGACACTCAGAGAAAAGCCAGAGCCTCCCGAGGATAATTCAAAGGAAGAGTCTGAGCTGTAATTCCCGCTTCAAGGTCCCTTTTTTGCAGCTACCAAGAGCTTAGGGGACCAGCATCCTGAGGCAGGATGGTGTCACAGCTGAGGCACTACAAACATCCTCCGGCAGAACTAACCTCCTTCCTCACCTGTAGATGTCAGATGCTGCTTTAAAAAAACCCAACAAACAGAAACAAACAAAACTTCACAGTTATTAAAGTAATTTCTACTCTGTCTGGAGTTACTGATACACTCAAGTACCTGCCAAACTCGTCAGCAGCCACATCTTTGAGCAGTGCATTCGGACAGGCAATGAATCAGTACTATGTTGCCGGGTTAACTGTATCTAGGATGAAACAATTTCATATGTTTTTGTCCAAATTTGTTTACTTGTCCTTAGCCTAAGCTTGTTGCATCATCACATTGCAAAATACTGGGATGACACAGGGCAATACATGGCTAAAAACACAGAAAAATCCTTTATATATCTCAGCAAACACATCTACCAGAGGAAATCCAATTTCAAACCAGTATGACTCTGAAGCAAGGTTTACTAATTTACACTGGAATTTTACTTCCAGACTAGAAATAGGAACAAACATCAAACAGGGTAAAAAATTTCCTGGCAGTGGGAGAGGTTCTGTCACTGGTTCATTTTGTTCTGGGAATGAGCTACAAACCTGTTAGACAGCAAAGAACAAAAAGTTCATCAAGGGTAGTCTCTGGAGGACAAGACATTGTAGGGACAGCCAAGCACACAGCAAGGTTGAGAAAAATGCTTTTATGCAGCCACAGTATTTTGCTCACAAAGAAAAAATGCTAAAGAAAATGAAACTACTAAAAGCGTCCTGATTAAGTGAATAGATGGCCCCAGACAGGTTCGCATTATAAACATTAATTGCACATTAGCTCAAGTAATTAAAAAATAAATACTGTACACAGCAGGAAGCTCCTTCTTAAAGCAATTTCTGCCTTGGGAAATGAGCCAGTTCTTTTTTTAAAAAAACCTAACCCACAAGCCCTGGAGTGTCAGTGAAATGCCTGTTTCAGCAAGGGACACTGAGAACACCACGGAGCAGATTTTACTGCTGTGCCAACCGTGCAGAGCCAAAGTGGCAGCGAACACCGGGAACCACTTAATGAAAGGATCTCTTCATTCCCTCTTATTGCCCAAGCCCACTGAAAGCCTCAGATACCATGAATGAAACAACAGGAAAACAACAAATAATTCACTTCTGGACTCTGGCAGAGGGTTGGAGCAGAGGCTTTGAGGAGCCAGCGACAGGGGAAATGTTGCTCCTTTCCCGGCACCGCACGACAGAAGCGATGGAAACCCTGGGGCAAAACCCAGCCTTGTGCAAGTGCCTCAACCCCTCACAACAAGGGTAGTGCCAAAACTGCCAGGAGCTGCCTCGAGGCTGTGCTGCACCCAAACCCTCTTTCAGTTTTGTCCCAGATCTGCACTGACCTGCCTAAAGACATGCCCCCAGCAGGACCCAACCCTATCACCGCAGCTTTCACCAGCAAGCTCAGAGCTTGCTTGGGGCACTCTTCATGACAGGAGGGTGTTGGCATGCCCTCCTAGCTCCCTTTTAAGTGGTTTCCAAGGAATTGAGCAGGAATGAGAGATATTCAGGCTCTTGCAGCTCAGTTGAGGACAAGGCTGAAGGATTTTAATGACCTAGTCTGACTTTGGGAGATGGTCGTGCTGTTGATAAGCACTGGGAAGCTGAAAGATGCAATAAAAAAGGAAAAAATATTAAACCAAAAAACCCCACACACCCTGCAGCACCTCACCAGAACAAAGCCTACCTGGCAGGAGCCAGGTTAGCACATGGATTGCCTGAATCCCAGGCCAGTGCTCAAGACGCAGGGCAATTTTGCATCTAACAAGAATTACTAACCAGATTCACACTTGCTGACAGATGTATCTTCTTAGCAAACACCCACATGTAAGAATGAGAGATTAAAGATATTTACAGACATGAATATTAGCTTTTTATACCTATGTACACACCAGCAAAGTGTTTGCTTTCTTAAGTAGAAAAGCACAGACACTTTCACCAGGACAACAGTAAGTAGTTAATGCAATACTAGATAAAAATCAAGATGCCACATCAATTTGTGCGAAAAGAGTCGTACTGATATATCTGGGTTCACATCCAAGCTCTGCCATAGACTAGCTACATAACCCCAGGCAAGGCAGCTCCTTTCTCTACTCCTCAGATCCAGGAAAAGTAATTTTTCTTCTGCCTTTTATCTGTTCTCCATTTAGCTCTTTGGGGAAGCCACTTTTGCAATCAGCCTTTGTGCAACACTGAACACATAAAAGATTCAGTCTCAATTTAAACACTACTGTAATGCAGATAATAAACAATCATCATTAAGCCATTAATTCACTTAACAGTCTTTTTCTCTCTTTATACAAACACACTTTCTGAGTTGAAAGACATTTCTTTCAGCAGGGAGGTAAATTTGTACTCTCTTGTAAACAGAAAGATCATGTGCCAGTATATTCATAAAATTGAGTAATAATAATAAATGACTGTTTGATAAATTTCTTGACAAGCACCACAAATCTTCCCTGCAAGTCATGCCACATTTTAACAGCCAGTTCTGTTCAGGGAACTTGAAGCAATTACAGAGCTAGCTTGGATGCCATTTAGGTTTCACTGATAATCAAATACTGCTATCTAAACACACTAACTGCAGTATCACTTCCATTGTGCATGTCATCAAATATGCATGAATCTCCTCTCTGTGGGAAGAGCTGTTGTGGACAGGGCACCTTGTAACACTGCAATGCACCCAGTGGCAGCTATCAGAGGAATTGTTTCTTGCAGTGAAGAGAAATCTGATTATTCTGCCTGAGAAAAGATTCCTGAGATCATAATACCAGCTGATATTTTATTTTATTGCAATTTGAGGGGATTAGGGAAATCACATCCCCCATCAGAGACTTTATTTCTGGTGAGACTGTCATATTTACTTTGTGCTATGCCTGAGGGAACATTTAAGAGCACTGGTGGGGAACAATCACAGCCCCAGAAAGCCCAGGGTGTTGGTCCACACTGCATGGATAAGCCACACAAAGCAGCTCCACCCTGCCCAGTCTTGGGAACTAGCACTCAACTCAACTGTCAGAGCAATACATCCTAATAAGAAACAGGTCATCAGGAGACAGAGGCAGCCATGCTTAGCACTGCAACTTCCATGGATACATCAATCCCCACGCAGCATCCTCCTGAGACGGCTCAGTACACACAGGGCTCTGATACTGGCAGCAGGTGCCAGGTTAACAGTACAGCCCAGAAAAACAGAGCCAGAAACTTTTCTTAAACTGTCTCACTGATTTCAACATCACTTATAAACATACAGCCTTCTGTTCTACTCTGCACTGGGCTGGTGGAACTATCACCTCATTTTCCCTGTTACATCTCCAATACAGCTACAAGTGAGCAACATAAAGAGCATCATGAAGCTCAGCTTCCCTCCCCTTCCTCCCAGATCTTAAACACATGCTCAGTGTTGTGTTCCTGGCATAATTTCTCCCTTCTTGCATTTGTCTCCATGTCACTGCACTTTAAGAAATACTTTTTTATATCTTGCTATTTCCTCCTTGTTCAAAGCCAAGCTCTGCAAAATCCCTGCTGTTCTCCACAGCCACATGGACACATACACACACAAAACAAGTGTGGTTTGTATCATATAATGAGAACCAAAAATAGCCACAATCTGCGTGCCTAGACCAGCTCCCATAAACATGGATGTGAGAGGAATTCATTGCTTCTTACACCAGCTCCCCAGATCCCTGCTGCAGCAGCTGCCCTGGCACAGGTGACTCTGCTACCACTGGGCTCACAAAGCGTGTTCCCAGTGGCACAACACAGAGTTAATGCTCTGAGGAGAAGCTCTAGATGTTCCACACACAATAGAGAGCTCCACAACAAAAGCTCTCATGATTAATGGGTACTCTAACACAGTGGGAGTGAAAGACCTTCTACTCTCAGCAGACTCTTAAAGCAGTCTCTGTGCAGAGGAAGGAATGAAGCCAGAACAAAGCAGTATTTCTAGTATCTGTTTTATCTTTCAACAGGCTTAGGTAAATATCTGAGATCCCAATGACATGTTATCTTTAGGTTAGACATGGGAGATATGGTAGAGGGGGAAGCAGGCTGACTTTCTTCTCAGCAGAAACCATTCTTTGTTAGTGGTTATTTTTTTTATTCCAGTTCCATCCTTAGGAAATTCAGAGAAACTTGCATCTCAAGTGAATTCCTGTAATTAGATTTCAAGAACTGGCTGGTACTTAGGTTTCGTTTACAAGTATTATAAAGCACAGAGATGATTATCGGTGTTATCTGTGTTACAACTTTAGGGTGGCTCTTTTAATAAGTTTTGAAGATGAGGAAACCCCACGAAACGGTAAGGACAGCAGGTATGGTAACAAAACACTGTGCCTTAGCTCACTGCATGTGGATGAACCAGAAGAAGGCAGAAACCACTGCCATGGCCTCTTCTGCAACTGGAGGTGGATATCTGGATGGCTGACAAGCTGCAGACTGAAAGTGCTCTAGCTCAACATCATAAGGAAAGGACAAGGCTCGTGGGAGAACTGGTAATTATTCACTAGACCAGATCACCTATTTGCACCCACATCCTGCACCTTTCCCTGGGCTCCTCCCAGCCTCCTGCTGTCAACTCTTCCCCTTGCCACCAGCAGCTTATTTCCTGAACAATTACAGGAGCAGCTAGTTGGGTTCAAACAAATTCCTCCATGTGCACCACAGTCATCCCACCTTCCTCCAGCTCTACCCACCTGATTTGTTTGTATTCTGAGAAAAGCTGACAAGGCAAGCAGCTGTGGGAAGAAACTAATTTGTCCCACAGTATATCTGCCATGGAGTAGGAAACAGGCAAGTAAAGGGGCAAGGAAAGAACTGTTTTCCTTCTTCATTGCTGCCCATGTTTCCAGACAGAAAATGCTTCCTCTGCTGCCATTCATTATTGCTTATATTTATTCCCTTTGCTCCCATCAGTTTATTGCACATTCATGCCCAGTTTCGCTCAGGTCTCACCCAATGCTCTCAGGAGATTTCAGACCCCAAGCTCAGCCTGTACAGGTTAAAGATGACTCTTGTTAGACACTAAGCGTTGACCCCTCCTGCTCTTCTGGAGAAAGCAGCAAAACAAGTGCCTGAATCAAAATCAAAGCCAAATTGAATCCAGACCTGGGCCTCTGGCCCACTCCCACCCAACAGAGGCAGTCTGTGCTAAGACACTAACACCTCTCTTAGCCCTCATGCCAAGGGAAAAGAGTTAATGTCAGCTATTTAAAAATTATTACCATCCATAACAGTGCACTTCCCAAAGACAAATAATGCTAACACTGCTGAAAGAGCATTGATTCCATAAAATGATCAGAAGGGAGTGCTTAATTACTTCCTGGGGAAAGAAAAAAACGTGGTAATACCACAGATCTCCATTACATAAGATCATTTTTAAGAATAAAAGCCTTCATGTCAATTCTATGTCTTCCTTCTTTCACAGCCCGATCCGTATTCTTCAGTCAGTTTGTTACAGCTTCTCATAAATCCCTTTTGAAATTTAATGCAAACTACCCTTTTTTATTAAGCATTTAAATTCTGCATTCTCCAAGGCAAGCATATGCATGAACTGCACTGTGTGTCTCCTGGGTGACTGCAATAATGACTGTAGCACACACACTGGAGTGATAACCATAGCAATAATTCTACTCTATGATTTGACCCCAAGTTACTCTTTTCCCATGCAAATCTTCACGTTACTGTGTATGCTGGTGTTAAATTTGCTTCCTTTGAATAAACATGGAAATTGTCAAGACATATGTTTTAAAGAGTAGAAAAGACTAGTTATTGAGGGGATGGGGGAATTTGTTTGAGAAGAAACATGCATTAGTGGGTCATCTTGATCCCCACAGCAATCCTGCAGGATCCAGTCTGCACCTAACCACAGAGAGTTGCTCAGAGGTGCCCGTGGATGCTGACCACAGTTTCTTTCAGACAGGCAGAAGTACTGCTCCACAAAGCAAAATACACAGGGTAGAGTTAAATTTCCCCATTCTCAGAGCAACTTAATTAAAAATCTCCAAGTATCTAAAGAACAAGAATCTCATTGTTTCAGGAGCAGCTCAGGAATTCATCAGGGATAGCCAATTCACCACACAAGGGAGAAGAAATGCAGTTTGCAGGGTAGCTTTTTCTGATTTTTGGAAAATAGCAGCAGTTAGGAGGTCAAAAATATCTGGTTTGGGGGGGTGGTGGTGGAGGGAGGGGTGTGTGTGTTTTGGGAAAGGTGTTAAGGATTAGGGCAGTCAGCAGCCTGGGTTTAGCACGATATCATGCAAATGTAATAAAGTCTATGACTTGAACACATGGCTAAAAATAAAAATAGTCTCATTATAAAAACATGTCAGGTCAGCCCCTTTACAAGTAATTACAAAAAAGATGCTCTCCCCAAAAAAGGAGAGCAAATCACAGCACAAATCAATACGAGGAGCTCCTTGAACGCCAATATATAAAGTACAAAAGAACAAAAAAAATACTCCAATTTGTGATTTATGCAGGGAGAACTCATGCTGCCAGAGTTAAATTGCCCTTGCTATTGCTAAGAATCTATGGATGACAGAATCTTAACTCAGAAAAGATGCATCCAACACAGATAATTCTGTATTAGAGCTCATCTGTGATAAGGAGTAAATTGATCACAAAAAAAAAGGTATTATCCAAAGAAGTGATCATTACTTGGCTGCATTTTTCAAGTGCAAACAGAAAACTTTTTACTTTGCCAAAACTACTATTATACATGCTTGCTGCTCAAAAAGGATCGATTTCATGAAGCTAGGAGAGAAGAAAAGGGAACAGAAGAGCCAAACCAGCTGGGAGAAAGAATTTTATAAGAAAAATGTTACAAGAATTGGGAACAGCTTAAGAACATTTTTCTGAATATCCCAAAAAACCACAGCCTGAGTCAAAGAAAGCTAAAACCCAAGTTGGCTTAGGGAGAAGTGGAAGAAGGTACACATATATAATAAATTCGTGAAAGGCAAAGTTCTTAGTTTTAATGCAAATCAGAATACTAAAAATGCCAAAAATATAATGGAAAGCCATACATTTCTTGTTTTATCCATTTGTGTAAAAAAAAAATCAAACAAACAAACAAAACATAAAAAATAAGGAAATTTTTAGATATAACAGGAATAAAAAGGAACTGAATAATGATACTCTTCATACAGAGACTGAAGTGTCAGACAGTCAAAAGGAACCCAGAAAAGGAAAATGTTTTCAGTAAACACATTCCCTCTACGTGAAGAAAATTAGGACAATACCATTATATGAGTGAGTTTTAGCAGTTACCAGCAACAATAACAGCCTTAAAGGTGTTGGTAACTGTTGGAAAAAGGTTTCTTTGAGAGTGTACCTCACACGGGGAAGACTTCCCAGGCATACTTGTGAGCAGTGTAAATTGATTTTCTAGGAGACATCTCCATACTATCCACCTATTGTTGGTGCTCCATCAGAGATGTGTTATGAAACCAAAAGAGTTCTCACATCATCTAAATAGAGTTGATTTCCTCTCTAATTCAGCAGATACTCATGTATTGCTGGTACACCCAGCTGCCTAACTTGGCAAGGGTTGTCTGTTGCTGCTTTCAAAAATAAAGACAGGCATGTGAGGAAGCACCAGACTAACACATGAAAGAAGATCCTTCTGTTCTCAGTGTCATGGAACACCTTGAACAACATCCCTCTTCTCTCTGTACTTCTCCATCTAAAAAATGACTTCATGAACTGGTGCTGTGAGAACTTCCAATGAGAACGGGTGAGCAGAGTCAATACTGGGGACCCAGGCACAAAGTTATTAGCTTTTCACAGCTTCTTTCTCTGGTTATCCTTGAGTTTTTCAGGATTCCTTTCATCTTGAAGATGTATCCAGAAAATCTGACACTAATGGAATTATTCCACCATCCACTGGAGAGCCCCGCTTCCCCTCCTCTCAATGCTACCATTTTTCCATCATTGCTAAATACAACCTGTCAAGAGCTGCATTTGATTGAGATGCGGAGGCATCAATAAAATAATTGCTGATGTCAGATAGCATTCTTTGCTTAGTGTTCATTCCCATGCATGACTTAATTAACAATGCCTTCACAGCAGAAAAAATCAGGTCTTTTTTTATTTACCTGATGTCTTCAGACAATTTCATGACTGTGACGTGGGGGCTCCTTTATTATTTTTACCAGAGCATTAGGCAGGTGCAAGGCATGGGCTCAGTTCGAGAGCCCAAAATTCCTGCTGATAACACAGAGGAATGGAGAGGCAGATGGAGTTTGAGCCAGGGTGAATTTAGGGAGGCTTGAGAGATATGGCTTATGTGATAAAGGAATTAGAAAGCAACCTATTAGAAGTGCCACAGCACAGAGAAAGAAAATAAAACCTAGTAAATTAGAAACTGTATTAGCATTAGGGGCATACAAAGAAGAGTCAAGACTAACATATGACCTGTTACCTTATGAGGAACTGTTGCACCTTTTTGAGCTGTGTGCTTTTAAAATGACACTTAGAAGAACTGGGTAAAGCTTCCCTTCAGCATAACTTCCACTTACAGCAACTGAGGATGCCTGAGGTGGAACACAGAGCAAAAAAGAAACCACACTTCTATGCTCACCTCTGTTCCCACCAGGAGAATGGCAGATTTTCCTCTGCAAAGCACTTCAGCAGTCAGACCATGGTCTCACTTATGCCCCTGCAAACTCAAAATGACTCCTGCGACGCTAACAAAACCGTTCCAGGTTTGTAGTCCTGTATGTAAGATCCACTGCTGCGACTGTGTTACCCTCACGCAGCAAAAGGACTTATTCAAAGGGGTGATATTGCAAGGCAGAGCTTTTTCCCAAATCTCCACACAAAGTGTCAAGACAAGATAAGACACTTATGGTGAAATTTGCTACTCAATTTCTTATTTCAAAATGCAGCTTAAATCAGTGGCTGTAGACAACAGAATAGATAATCAAAAGGCAACTAATTGCCTAAGGAGAGCATCTCACAAGTATGACAGAACAAAATCTGTGTGTCAGTAAAAACCTGGGTAGGAGCTGTTACAGGAGCATTATTCCTTAGACACAACCCAGACAGTATTAAGAAGCAGTCACAGCAAGATTTCTCATTATTTACAAGAAAGTGGAAGTGGTGTCATCATTTCTCAATGATAAATAAAGTATACAGAAGCAGAAAGACAAGACTAGATTCAGTGTTAAGCAGTATTAGTACTGCACGGACATCATCTGAACAGCTGATTGGTAAAACTACATTTGAAAAACAAATATTACATTTTTGAAGCCCTTGTCTCATCTCATCCATACTTCCATCTCACATTGAAAAGGATCAAGATTTAAGCCACAGAGAGTGTACAGACATCTTTTCAATAAGCCCGAGTTCAAGGATCTCTGTGCAGCTTCAAAAATACACTGAGAACCATCCTTATCTACTCCTTTCACATCCCTCAGAAGCAGAGACTGCTCAGAACACCTTTCTCTTCCCTAAAGAGCTGTTTCCTAGATAGATGAAAAATCACCCATGTTTTCCCTATTCGTGCCATGCCTGCCTGCTAAACCACCTTGGGCATGACCCATTTAACTTCTTCCCTTTGCCACAGGAATCTCTCACTCGAGAGTAAACCTAGAGAAGGCGAGATTTTTCTCATCTACCAAAACTTCTTAAAATGTCGCTCTCTAAATAAATCAGATAAGAGCCTCCCTCTCTGAGGGTCCAGTTCAAATCCAGCAATGAAATCCTGGGGCCCCATAGAAGCTACTAGGGAGAATTGTAATTGAAGACATACTGATATCCAAGCAACCCAGTCCTCCTAAAAATAAGCCATGGGAGCATTGTTAGTCTAATTTGGGTCTGTGACTAACACACATTACAGTCACTTCTCATGCTTCATAGGCTTCCAAGTCTACACGTCATATAGGGCAACAATAAAGTCTTTTATTGTTGACTTTTATAAAGTCAACTAAATATCTTTCTACAGATTCATTTACCTTCTTTAGAAAACCTGGACACCTGGCTGCACCATGTCAGTGTTGATTTTATTTAAAAAAAAAAAAAAAAAAACAAGGGCTGAGGTTTATTTCTTTTGGTAATGTTTGAAGGGGGCAAAATAAACTTTTTAAGTGTTTATAATAGCTCCATTGTGACAGGTACTCTTCAAGTCCGTTCCTTTTGTCTTGAGGGCTGCATTCCATTCACATTTGTTAGGAAAACCCATGATACAATGACACCCTCATCCCTTTTATAACAGGTAATACTGGCACTGAAGCATTCATGCTGGCACTTTGTGAAACTCCTACAGCCCGCTTCCTATCTTACTGCAGCTGAAGGAATTCAGGAGAAACTTCCCAGGCATCAGTGAAACTATATCAATCCAAGAGAAATGAAGACCAAAAACAAAACACTTACAGTTTGTGCCATGCAACAGGCTCATTAAACATCAGTGAGTTTGCAGCCTATTAAAGTCAATGAAAAAAATACTTCAGATTTCCAACAGATTTCTGGTCTCAATGTACTGCTTCTCTCCAGAAAAATTCCCTTATGCTGGTCAGAGGAGCCATGGCCTTTGACTTGGAAACTCCCATCCTGGTCTATATGAGTTAAGCTGCTGAAGCCAATTAGGTTATGGCATCAGAGTCCATTTTAAGCATAACCATTTAAGTGGATTAGAGGTCTCTTGCTTGCTACAACCCGAAGTTTTACTTTTGGAAGGAACATTAATTCAAGCCCCATACGTTCCCCTCTTTTTCAGTTTTAGAGGAAGCCTGAGGGTAGTGCTTTTACTTATTATGACAGGCAGAGTTCTCAGCATCTGTCTAAACAAAACAGAACAAAGGGATTATCTGTTGCCATGCAACCAATAAAAATGATACATTTTTAATAGCCGAGACCAGAAAAAGCAACTGCCATATGGGCTCAGAAATTTTCAAAGGAAAAAAAGGGTTAAAGCCTTGAGTCAAGTTAAACCACTTTTCAACAGATGGGAGAGGGGACAAGTCTTTTATTACTATTATAATATAAACTCAGCATGACTTTCACTGAATTCTCCCAGTAGGTACAAGAACTGTTGTTCTTACACAAATAGGCTGGATTTTTACTTCCCTGACCTTGCTGTGTTTGTTTTCCCTGTTTCTTTCCGTATCATCGAAACACTTGACCTTTCAATCTGTGGGATAGAAGCTAAAGCACACTCTGGACAGTCCAGGACACCTCCTGATGTCAACACCTGCAGGTCTCAGATTTCCCTATGTGCTGGCTCACTCAGAATTACGTGGGTAAGACTTGCAAAATCAGAAAAAGAGCTGGAGAAGGATCAGTGGAACCACTTGTTTCCTTTTCATGAATCAATCTGATTATAAAGCTTGGGCACAGTGTCCAGAAAACTCCTGAAGGAACAATTTTAAACAGGATGACACACCTGGCATGGATTGAAAAGCTTTACTGATGCCTGTAGAGCAATGCCCATCCAGAACATGGGAACTTGGGTTCTTTGGATACAGGCAATGTTACACAGCACAGGGAATGGCTGAGATTTGTGAGGCCACAAGACACAGTTTAAGGAAATGTTTAAAGCTAACATGCTCAAAGTCTGAGCCAGAGGTAACTGTCTTTGATGCCCTTTTTGAATATTAACCCATCTGGAGAACTAGAAAAAAACCCTGAAGCAACCCATTCTTATGAGATTAAACTGTTCCCAAGAGAAGGAGAAAAGAAGTGCTAAAGTCCCGGCTGCAGAAATTATTGTCCAGAGGATTTCAGAAGAGATATGAAGTGTCTGTAAAATTAAGTTGTTTAGAAAAGTACAAGACCTCATACTGATATTTTGCCACTGCATGTTCTCTGTAAGAGCTAAATTGCTGTCCCATCCAAGGCTGCGGCCAGTGACAAGGACCTGACTCATCCCACACAATGTTCTCATCCCATATATATTTAAGCGCTCTAGGGAATAATGCAAGGGAAAAAAAAGTTTCATCACCCTTCTGATTTCTGAAAGCAGCAACCTTCAAGAATTTCACAGATATATTTCTACCTTTCAATAGGTAGTTTTAAGTGATAGTCTCCACCTCAGCAGTGTACAAGGTCACAGAACCGACCAGTGAATGAAGAACATCTCTGTTCTCCAAAATCATTCCAACCTCTAACCAACAGATCTGGTTTTGCATTCAGCCAAATTGAAAATGAAACTTCTATAATCTCTTCCTGGGTCTCAGTCAAAGCTGAATGGAGCTGGCAGGAGCTTTGTTTTAAGGTTAGCTTCCTTTAGATTAGATCCATACTGGCTGCCTTGAACATCATTTCTCCAGACATCCAGCTCAGGTAACATCACTGAGGAAAAGCCTGGACACATTGCAAATCCTCCTCTTGGTTTTTATGACACCAGCAAATGCTTGCCTGGAGTTGAAGCCAAAGAGCTTTAAGGCTAAGTCATCTTGGCATGTTTTTGTCTTCAGTGCCATAAAAGTTTTGTTTAGAAGCAGTTAACTACATAACAATAGTGGCTGTCTCTGCTGTTGTGTTCCTGTTGTTAATCATGCCCTCAGAGTGAGAGTGATGGATCAAGACAACATGAAATAGGCTCTTCCATGTGAATAAAGACTGACATGGCACAAAACATTTAGATCTTAATATGCAATGGTACTGATTACAACCAAGCAAATGAGCAAGATCTATTCCTTCTTTTACCATTTGTGTCATATTAAAGAAGTGATCTGTTCTTATGAAAACGATTTATTTATTTTTTCAAGTTGGCAATCACCACCACCAAGCACATTTTGGCAGCTATGGAAATCACAATACAATTAGGAAAAATTGAAGGAACAAATGATTTCTCATTAATACATAATGATCATCATTAATACAAATGCAATTTAAAGTTAATTTAGAAGAATGGCTACATTAAGATAACTGTGTTTCTCCAATTAAAGCGCACAAACATTCTCCACTGAACCCCCCTCTGAGTTATTAAATTGTTCTCTTTGGTGGAACTTCTGCAGAGTTCTGATTTCAAATTTTCCTCTCTTCACTATGCAAATTACTGAATTTAGTACAACTCCAAGAATGGCAGGGAAGACAGAAGCATCCTTGTGATGACTTGTTGTCACATTCATAGCTAGAAATGAAGTGAAGGAAACAATCTGAATATCCTGGAGGTTGTTCCAAGCCCACAAAAAAGCCTTTGTCAGGAGAGTCATTCTTCCACATAAAATGTGAATCAATCATAATGCTCACTGGCCCTAGCAGTTAACTTCCTTTTGACACGACAGGGCTCACTGACTTTAGGGTGGAGGACAATACTGACCCTCAACAGAGCAGGAAAAATAGAGTAGGAGCAGTAGGGTCTAAGCAACACTCAATGTACTTTAACGAAAAAAAACCTGAAAATTGTTTAAAGCTGATAGACAAGAAAAATGCTACTTTCTAATTGTCAGTGATTGCTATAAATTTTCATAAGCAATTCTCTATGCACAAAGAATATAATAATAGCTTAGCTAAAACCCACAGAATCCTACCATTGGCAAAAACAGAGGCAGAAGACACTACCCATGGCTTTGGCCACAGGAACACTGGGAATACATCCCAAATCCTAGAACCAATAACCTTAAAGAACACAATCCATTGGATTTAGGGAAATCTTTCAGTTTACTTCTGCACAGTTCGGGTCAGGCCTCAAAGGGACGTTGCATTTATACTCTCCTGTTTTGCAAAGAGAATTGAAAAGGGTCTTCTTGGTCAGATCACTGACTAGATCACTTAGAGTTGATCATCGTGGCTGCAGTAGAATGCCTTCAAACACCATGAAAAAAATATGATGGTGTTTGGTTTTGATTTGGTTTTTGGTTGGTTGATTTGGTTTTTAGGGTCTCTTTTTTTGAATATATTTGGTAGAATTTTCTGTGCAATTTTTCATTTTCATGCAACTTTGTAGAACTTGTTAAACATTCCTTATTTAATTTTAAGTACGCTTTTCTCATCAACAGATAAGCAATTGTTCTCCTGTAGAAGCAAAAAAAAAGCAATTCTGTTTGATTTTGGTGTCTACTCATAGACCGCAGGATCATTGCAGTAGAGGCACTTGTTGTACCAGCACAGGACTCAGCCCCGTGTTCATATGTAGATAAAACCTGAGGTTAAGCAGCCATTCAGGTGAAAACAGTGCAAATGTTTTAGTTTGAACACCTGCCTCTTTGGAGACTTTTCAAAGCCTTTCTTCAATTTATTAGTGGCTGATTCCTGCCAGAGCCTGAAATGTTCTCTCCTGGCAGGCTCTGAGCTTTGTGGGCTGCATAGCACTGAGGTACAGCACTGACTGAAGACCAAGCAAGTTCTGCACTGTGGTTTTAGAGGCTTGTGAATACAAATGAGCAAACCCAGCTTTGGAGCCCTGTGTACCTTGCTGCTCCGCAAACTTGCTGCTCTTGAGGCACAAGGCGCAAATACACCAGAGAATTTGGTGCTAAAATTAGTTTGCATTGTATCAAATCACTTTAGTCTTCTCCTGTGGAAAATTACTGTATGCTTAGTATGTTTAGAGAGAGGATTTGCAATATTTTGATTTATGGACCCTAAAAAATCGTCCTGTGAAAGCGTGGAAGATTCACATCTGTCGAATCTTGCTTTTCCTGAACTCCTTAGAAGCAACAGAGAAACCTCAGAAGATCCATAGATCACAGATTAAAAATGACTTGCTTAAACCAAAAGCAGTAAATTATCTGGGATGATTTTTTTTCCTCTTACTGCATTCAAGTTTTCACACTCACTCACCAGAGTTAATGATACACTTATAAAACAGAACTCCACAAATTAATGAAATGACTGCTGGCATCCAAACCAAATATTAAACAAAATATTCAGGTTTGTATGGCTCAAAAAAAATGTTCTCACTCAAATGAAAAATCTTAACATAAACGAAGGTATCTTAATGTAAACTAGCAGTGCCTTTCTGCGTCACCCCATTCTCAGTAGCCAAAGCATTATCCCAGAAAGCAGATGGATATCTCTGTTCTGCTGAGATCACCTGCACCCTGGCACCAGAGAGGTGAGGATTCACCACAACAAACTGCCCCACAGCCCAGCTAAGCAGCCTAAGTGTCTAATTACAAACTCACTGCCCTTTGCGTTCTAGCTCAGTCAATACTCAGCTGTTTTATACAAAGGAGAATAATATCACTTGCAAAAACAGTTATTTTCCTCTTCTCCTGACTTTTTCCATCATCCTGTGGGATAGCTAAGACCTCCCGAGGGAAATTACACGTTCAGCCTTCTTTGCACTGAGGAAAGGTACTTAGACTACAGTGTTTAGTGTCTAAAATGTTTGTTGTGTTCCCATTATTCTCCTCTACATGGTAGCAACTTCAAGTCAAGAAGTCCAGTGATGTTGACCAAAAACTAGTGGTCAGCTCTCCTTCCAGTTCTCACACAGCTCACTCAATGCCATTACCAGCTTCTTATTCCCCAATCCATATTTGTGTTTTAAGTACCACAATTACTAAAGTGATCTCAGACTCCTCAGTATAAAGTGGGATATGTTTGTAAAACAAGCTCATCTGTTATGCTAAACCACAGTCTTTATAAAAATAAATTAAAAGCCTCCTTTTCCCTTTGTAGATCACTTGACTTTTCCTTTAACAGATGCCATTCCCCTGCTACAGATTAATCACTACAAAGTGGCAGAAATTCTCTGTGCCAATTACTGTAATTTGAGCTTAGCAAGAATTGCTACAACCAACAACCTTTTATGCCAACTCCTCAAATCTCAGGCTGGAATACTGCAGGGACAACCTGTTTGACCTACAAACAGAACTCGATTCAGGGAAATAACACTGACCATGACGATGCTTTGAACCTGAAATCAAAAGTAATTAAGGATGTACTTAATGCCTATGCTTATGTGTTTTTATTTAACTGGAATGTCTACTAAATAATTTTCAAGATAAAAAAAACACTGTTGTGTTGGCTAAATCATATTTCTCCCCACTCATCCCCTAACCAAAAAAGCCTCCAGTTTCTATTTGAAGAGTTTTAGGGATGATGAATCACTCACCATAGCTATATGATCTCTGTATCTTCTTTGTTATTTGAATGCCTTTAGTTTCACTCAGTCTTCAGTACTTTGAGGTCCTGTTCTGTGATCCCTACACTCTGACCTGCTCTTGGCCTTTCTAAATTACACTCTATTTCATGTTGCTCTCTAATAATAAGCATATACATTTCTGAAATATGATATCCTAATGCAGAAACTGATAACTTCTTAGAGACAAGGGGGCTGAGAGCCTGGTCTGCAGCTTCAGTTTATCGGAAGCTCAACAGTGACTGACACCAGGACTTCATTTGTAAACAACACACGTGGCCTTGATCAGCAACAACACACTTATTTATGCACTCAGAACCCATTAACCAAATCAACAAATGGTTTAGTTCTCGGTCCCATGGGCTCTCGGACACAAGTTAATTGTTACAACCATGCACTTGTCTCCATAACAGTATTTTTAAAGCAATTCAGTGTTCAGCTTCCAAAAGTGGAATATCACTGGGATCAACTGCTGCATCACGGCCCTGCTTGAACAGGGGTTGGACCAATGACCTCTACAGGTTTCTTCCAACCCCCACCATTCTGTAGTTCATTCCATACACGTTCTTCTTGATACGAAGCTAACAGGTGTATTGCTAATAATCCTGTGCACTGGAAAACTGGATCTGTCAGGTAATGATAGTAAAGTCCATAATATTTCTAAATTTCTTCCATCTGAGTTGGTAATGAGAGTGGAACATGAATAGTTTGCAGGTGCTTATACCCTCACAGGCTTAAGTATCTGTAAAAGTTCCTTCATGCAACACTAAAATACTTATAAACTTTCTTTTTTTTTGTTACTGCTTAGCATGAGAACATCTGTTTGAAGCTGATATTTTATAAAGTGGTGCTTTGGATTTTGTTTTGGTCTGATAGATCAATTTTCTTGTCTCCAAAATTCCCCCTATCAGCAGACAGTCTGTCCTAAGTTTACCCTTTAATTTACTGCAAACTAGGTCAGATATGCTGAACTGCAGAATTGCAGAGGAAGTCCAGAAGCAAAAATTTCACATAAGTTGAAGAGGGGGAAGGAGGGAAGATATTGTAAGATTTGGTTTTATTTCTCATTATCCTACTCTGATCTGATTAGTAATAAATTAAATTATTTTTTCCCAAATCAAGTCTTTTTTGGTTCTGATGGTAATTGCTGAGTGATCTCTCCCTGTCCTCATCCTGTCATTATATTTTGTCTCCCCTTTCCAGCTGAGGAGGGGGTTGATAGAGCAGCTTTGGTGGGCACCTGATGTCCAGCCTGGGCCAACCCACCACACACAATGACTTAGACAACAAGCTACAAGTGTTAGTCCTAAATCACAAACATCTATTATTGTTGGAGTTGCTGTATATTAAAAGCCCAGACTTCTGCACTGAACACAGTTGTTGAAATACAGTATTGAAACCTAGGAAAAACAAAGAATTTAGGAAGGGAAAAGATCGCACTTAATTGTCCATGAAAATTTTAGCCAACTGCAGGTGTACTCAATTAACATCTCATTAAAAAAACCTCTTGAACTTCAAATAAGCCGTCAGCCCTGTATAGTGTAAATGAAGAGTATAATTGATAGCCACAGCAGTGCTGGGTTAAGTGCTTTAATAACATTCTGGCTCTCCAGAGAAAGTCAGCTCTGTTTCATCAATATAAAGAATCCACGCCAAAGAAGTTTCATAATTTAAATGACTTTTCTGTAACTGCAGCAGAATAAAGGCAATAAAGTCAGGGGAAAACTCAGCATAATGCAGCATGGGCTTTTTCTGTTTGCTTCTGGAATATTTCCTACTATTTAGACTGTTTTCAAAGCAAAAATGCAGCACACACCTTATTTACTTTGATAGGCTAATGGCTACAGATTATCCATAAAACATAAAATACCAATGCATTTCCAAACACCTGGCCCCAGTTGTGATCTCATTTATGAATCTTGTCTTTGCCAGAGGCTGATTTAGGATACACTGTTCCTGCTCACCAGCAACTGGCCAGCACAGGATGCTTATTTTCAGAGCACCTGATGCAGCAGCAGTCTGGACCTGTAGGCAGATATATTCCCTTCAGCAGAACTACTTCAGAATTCTCAGAGAGCAGCACCTCACCCTCTGTGCTCCATCCAACCCGCTCTGGGAAGTTTTGTGCATAGAGCAGTGTCATAAATCTAGACCCCTGGTACACTGACTGATGAGAGATGGGGGGGAAAATATAACAAGCTATTTGATCTCTGGCCTTTTGCTCAGTTATTGCTCTGGCCTTTGTACAGCACAGACTAACCAGGTGCAGCAGCTGTAAAAGAGCATCCATTTTCCATAGGATCATATTTTCTGTCCTTGAGGGGAAAGAACTGTGCAGTTCTGCTGTACTTTGAAGAGGCCAAGTACCTCTGGCTTCTTGCACTTCAGTCAGCATTCTCTCCAGTTCTGATCGCTCATCTGCCCCAGGGTTCACAGCAGTATCATTTCTGGAGCTGGTGAGTCTGTCAGTCTGCAGGTCACTGGGTATCTGCAAATTACTTCTGAAGTGCTCCAGCGAAGATAATTAACAACAGCAATTCTCCAGTCAGTTTAAATTTGACCTGCACCCTCCCCAGAAACACTGGGAGGTCCACAAATTGAGAGAGCTTCAAACTAGCCATTGACACCTGGGGTGATTGTTCATCCTGGTGTCTGCCTCCTTGTTAAGTTTCTAATACTATCTGAAAAGTTATGACTATGCCCTTGGCTTTCCTTTGTCTTTTCTGTATATTTTTTGGCATCTTCAGACTAATTAAGCATGCCCACGTCCTCTGTCCATCCTTAGGCTTTGTCCTGGCACATATACTGACCTCCAGACTGGAGCCCCCATCTCCACGTGCCTGGTGTTTTGCAAGTCCCTTTGACCCTCCTGGGTGAAGAACATTTCTTTCACTAAAATATATGTGCTACTTTTCCTCCCCCCACCCCTTCATTACTAAAAGGCTACTTTTGCAGCTCCCTGAAATTAATACCTGGTTAATCACAGGGAAGGTTCTCCAACTCTGTCTCAAGCAGAGACTAAAAACAGCCTTTGCTTTGTGAACAGAGAATCTCAAAGGAATTCCCAACCAACCAACTCTCAAAATGCATCAAAAGAGGTGGATCCATGCCAGTTCTCTCTCCTCTCAATGCTGGGAATGGCTGTGACGATAATTTTGCACTTATTCTATCATATTTCATGACCATGCTGGGCTCTGTGGCTGTGTCCAACACAAGCAATTTACTTCTCATATTTTTACGGTTCAAAATGCCACCATCTTATTACTGCAAGTGAAAATATCATCTTTGATAATTACATTGTTCCAAATAAGTAATGACAAAGTTAAAAGTTTCATCCCTTTAAAGAACTTTGCATTTTCTATTAGAGTGGCCCCACCTCAAATAACACTCGTGGAAATAACAATCCCTACGTTACACTTGCACAGGATACTGAATAAGAAATGCATTTCAGCTGCAGGAAAAAGATTCCATCATGAAAAATATAAAATATTTGGGCTTCTGATGTTCAGCTCCTATGTTATTTTGTAAAATCCAAGGTTGCAAGTGACAGCTCTTGCGTGTGAAATCATTAAAACCATACAATTAAGTAATTGAATGAAAGATCCAAGAATATGGTGGGCTTCCCACACCTGTGGACTATCACTCATTTTGTTGCAGTGGCTGGCAAGAAGCAGTGATCTTGAGCTGACAGAAAACTTCCCATAATGGGAATAAATTTTGGATCAGTTCCAGACCCCACTATGGAAGTCAGCACAATAACACGGCAGCTGCAGGAGATGAGACTCTCAGGAGGCAAAAAGTCTTGGAGTACTTCAGTCATCGTGCAGAACATCTCCTGCCTTCTCTCTTTTCCATTTCTACTGGCAAGGATCATCATTTGGATAAAAGCCAGTAAGATTTACTGGCTTTGACCATGTACTTGATCGTATTTTGATCATCCTATGGCAGAGAGGAACTGTACCTCAGAAGTTCCAGTCACATAATGGGAATGAAACTGTGCTCGTTTTAGCTGTGACAACTCTATCTCCTGGGAGACAGTATTAATATTTTTCTGCAGAACATAGCCTCTCTTCAAAAAACAAAAACAGAAGAATATTTGGCATGGCTTGGATTAACTTATTTGCTTATCTTGTGAGTGTTTGCCCTTTTCAACATTCCTTGAATTATGCAGACATTTCCCCCCTCACGTAGCACGGCTACATGATCTGCTTTACGGGAAGAACCAGTCAGAGTTAAAAAGAAAAGTTTTTTCTAGCACCTCGGCAATAGCCAAAAGACAGATTCTGAAGCTGCACGGTTGCACTTGCACACAGCCTGCTCAGGAATCTGGAATTACATTAAAAAGAGAAATTTTGTAGGAAAAAAAAATAAAATAAATTTTTAAAAATAAATATGTAAACCAACATATAAAAAACCCAACCAAGCAGCATTTTCGTTCGGGACAAAAGCTATGTGAGCAGTTGATTAGATCTGAGGCCTGACAAGCAATAACGGAGTTGCTCCATGTTTGCCAGCTTGCTGCTGCTGCTGCTGCTGCTCCCACCAGCTGCTTCACATTCCTCTTGCCCACTACTGATTCTATCAGAGTTCAGATGTAGGCAAAGTTTTTGATATAATTAACTTGACACAAAACGCACCTATAATCACAGTCTCATATTGAAAAAAAAAAAGGAAAAAAAAGAAAGAAGGCAGAAGTTCAACAGGAATTCTGGAGATGCAAATTGCAAAGAAAATCTGGTCTTTAGATTTTAATATAGGAGAATCGTGACTCAATTCTGCTACTCAGTCACAAGTTCAAGGAGATTTAGTACCTACAGTTAAGGCATTGAATCAGTCTTGGAAACCCATCAGGTGAGTCATTTGAAACTGGATTGGAAAAAAAGCATTAGAGGAAAACTGCAGGGAACAATTTTCCAATGGTCAAAAAAAAAGGATCATTATAGCACTCTTAATGCATATAATTTTATCTTCCCAAGAGATATTGAAAAAAATCTAGTTCAAAACTCTACCTGGCTGTGGCTCCTGAAATTTTTACTACCCATAATCTTCTGGAAAAAAAAAAAAATCACGTTTTCCATTTCTTGTGCCAAGACAGTTGTTTCTAACCTCAGTTACATTGACTAATTGTTGTTACTGATTCTCTCCAAGACTCTGACACTTTCAAGTTTAAACAAATTGTGCTTTTGTACTGTCATTTAAAATAATCTTTCCTTAGACAATGAGAAAGGTGGGATCCTGGACCTGGGAAGAAACCAACACAGAATCCTTCACTAAAATCCCTCTCCATGATTTTGCTCTTTAAGCACTCCGCAACTTTTCTGTGCCACTGTCAAACACCTGCCACATCTCACTTACAGAGTAGGCTGAACATTATTAGCTCAACCTCCTCTGCTGCATTTGAGATAGATATAGATTAGAGAGAGAGATAGATAGGTATAGATAAAATGTACACACAATGCAACTCCAGTTGTAGTATCAAAAGGAAGGCTGGAAGATGGGAGAGAGGACAAAGCAGGTTAGAGAATTAAACACTAGTGGCTTTTAAGCTTCCTAATTAAATGCATGGGGCATTTCATCTGCATAACTGAATTGAAAGACTTTGGGTCATATGCTTTATTAAAGCCTAAATGAGTTCAGTGATGAGTGGCATGTTTTTGACAGGCAAGGCTCCTCAGGGTAATCATTAGGTGTGGCCACTGAGAGTAGAACTGAAAGTGTGCCCTTTGTTCCTAGAAAAATACTCAGTGACATTTTCTTCCCTGCTTCTGAAACCCCTTGAAGAAGTATCAGCTGGTTGGCAGTAAATGTCACTGCTTGCAATTAAGATCGTTTTAACTACAACAGAACTCATTACTCCATTTGAGGCAGTGTCCCAGTCTTTGGAGGCCCTCTTACCTCACCAAAACAACACCCAGGTGAATTATTACCCTTTTACACCTCTAGCAGATACTTGTCAGCACCAGTTTAATGAACAGTTTACTACTTCTGTCTCTACTGCTGGTAAAGCTGGACATCACTGCTGAGTGTCACACGGGACCTCGAAGCCTCCAAGTCAATCCCAGAAGCCACCTAGAGCTCACTGTGTCACCAGCCCCAGCGCTGGTACGGCACCAGCGACTCTTCAGCACAAGATCCAGACAAGCCTGGCACCAGCACACCCTTGACTGCCCTCTGCTCAGCAGTCCTGGGCACAGGAGCCATTCCATAGCCGGGCTGCAGGCTGTTAAACCAGCTCTTAATAACAAAGCAAAGCCTTCTGCCCAGAACTACTCCACTAAAGGTTGAAACGGAGCATCATGGCATCTGTTTGACACCAGTCAAGATGAACCATCACCTGGAAGTCAAATCATTGCTTTTCACAGGTAGTTTTGTGGAGTCATCACACAGCAGAACCACAGCTCTGATTTCCCCTGGTTCTCACTATAGTAAATGGGCAACAGGAGCAGGGAGGGTTCCTCCAGAAGGCAAAGCAAGCAGGACTCTGATGGGCTTCTGGAGCTGCTCTGGTTCAACCTTTATATGTGATGCTGATATTCCACTTAGAGACCTCAAGCCACGACTCCATGATTCTATTGGTCCAGTTTACCCCCAACCCAGACCTTCTATAATGAAAACAGTTGCATTATCAAAATAAATAAATAAAAAGGGAACAATCGCTTCCTTATTTGCAACAGATGTGTCTCTGCTTGTGCAAATTTCAAGCTTGTGAGTAAACAGAGAAGGGAGGTAAGAGCCTACAGGATTTTCAACACCACTTTACTTGTGAAGAAATATGGATTGATTGATTCCCTGTGCAGTTTTGACTGCTTTTTTGTGGGTTTGACAGAAAATGTATTTCTGGGGTGAAATCTCATAACCCAATCCACATATTTGAAACATGGAGAGCACAGTTAGGGTTTCAAAGATATGGCTTCCTTAATATATGCTGCTTTCTCCAGAGGAGAAGGCAGATTCCTGTAGCCTGCCTACAGAAATAACAAAATGGTCAGAAAGAGCAGAACGTTAACTGGGAGGTGAGCCTGGACAGCCAGTCAGAGTCAATAGGAGAGTTAAAAAAAATAGAACTAGTGAAAGTTGGCATCTCTGTCAATACTGCTAACTACTCCTCATTTCCGTAAGACTTTTCCCCAATTCCATTATGTTATCAGCCACAGAAAGTGAAATGGATTCTCAGTGAAGCCATCAGTGTTTCTATCTGTAGAGCTAATGAAATTACTGATCAATAAGGCTGTACGATGTCTGGCCCCCCAACTCCCATCCCTTCTATGTACTCTGGTCCTATTCACCCAGAGGACAAAGTGACAAGAGTCACAAAATGAACCTGAGTGGGACTATGAAGAACAGGGCTGCTGACCTCCACTGCTCTCACATCTGAGTCTGTTGATATTCCCAGTGTAATCAGCTGTTGATTTTAAGAGAAAAATAACAGGAAAATAAGCCACCTGCATTCAGGTCAAGAAGGTTTTGCCTGTGATTTCAGCAGAAACAAAACAATTATTAGATTTTAAAAATGAGTATGCTTCCTGTGGATCATCTTGTTCTCATGGGAACAGAATGAAAGGGCTTGAAAAAATCCTTAGCCAAGGCTCTAGAGAATCCCCAAAGTCTCACAAGCCTTCCCGATTCGTCACTGCACACATACAAGTGGGCTATGGAAAACCAAAAAGCACACCAAAAATAGCTTTGGCTTTGTCCATCATCTGCCTACACACAACCTCTTCTGTCCTTCCTCCCCAACACTCTGGTGCATATTATTGAGTTCATACACTCACATGCAGTGCTATAACAACGTGTCAGCATTCACCATGGCAGGATGGCAATGATGCTTTACAAAATATTATAAACAATGCAGAAATAATTTTTTCTTGCAATGCATTATGTTAGAAAACTGATGGAAATCCCATCAACTCGATTCCTTGATGTGTTGTGCACATCAAAACCACAGCACATTGAAAATAAAGGAAGAACTGGAATGAGAATACAAAACAGGCATGGCCAATTCTTTCAACTAGAAGAAGATGATAAGTTTTGTCTTTAATGGTACAGTCATGGTTCCAACATAAAACGAACAAAAAAATCCCAATCCTGCCTATGTATAGAGTTGTATGATGTCATGGGTTCCACTAGACAATTTTTAATTTCTTTAAGTAGCAGTGAAGTCCCTGTCCACAGTGTGAACACCACTCATAAGAAGTCGGAGGTTTCCTAACTTAAGTACAGAAGAATGGAAATTAGGTGCTTTATGCTCCTTCTATAATTTTTAAGATCCCCACACTGATACCACATGCAGCACACAGTTCACTGTCAGCATTATCAAACCTCTAATCACACTTCCAGCCTTATTTGAACTTCTTTCCTTAACAATTCCCAGCTGAGGATATTATGTATCATTGCTCACATTCCATTAGTCAGGTCTGGCCCATGAGTCACGACTTCAGAAATGGCCAGGGTGCAGGAAGATATTCACATTATGGTCTCAAAAGAGACTGCTAAAATAACAGCAGCATTCAGTAGAGAAGATGTCTCTATTTTGAGAGGGTAGATAACGTATTTTTAAACATACCAACAGGTTTTTTTACTGTAAAATCCCAAGGCATATTACAGTAACCTCATCATAGCACCTGCAGAGGTGAGGTCATAAGACATCCATCACACAAAACACAGAAGAAACTGGAAAGCTGATATCACTCTTTACACCCACTTCCAGCCACAGGGAAAGGAGAGGCAAGCAACAGGCACATCCACACCTCCTGTTCTAGTTCTGGGTCATTTCCTTGGCACAGCCTTTCGGTTCCCCCATGATGCCCTACCCCACTAATGGGACTTGGGTCACGGTTTACCCGATATGAGACATGTCAGACAACAAGAGCAGCAGTTTAACGTGTAGCACTTGGTACATTGCAAAACCTTTCATCTCGAGGGTGTCGTGGTGAGGACCCTGGGACTGACCCCAGCGGTGTCAGTGAGCTCATACTGCTGACACTGACGCCTTTAGGGGCACGTGCTGAAAGGGGGGACAGCACTGGCCATGTCACACAGAATTTGAACAGCAACATGACATGACGCCAACTTCACCTCCCAGAGGACATGCAGGTAAAACCCCGCTGCCTAATTCAGTTGTGGCAGGTTGCAGGGCAGTGCAGGGCAGCAGCTGGGTCACCATCAAGCTGCAGAGGAACCCATGCCTTTACCCAGGCATTAGCCCACACTATCTCCATGCAGTGAGCTTCATTTGCATCAGAAGTGAGGACATTCATTTGCATTACCCTCACTGTATTTTAAAAGCACTTTTCAGTGTAAATTTTACTTCAAAGTTTAGTGCAAATCAAAGCTTCTTGATGCGATTGAGTTTTGTCCTTTTCTCTCACATCCTTCGTAGCAAAAGCCCTACATCAAGCCACTTCAAATTATAACACCACTAGATGCCATTTCTCACCTCATGAGATCAGCAGCATTCTTTATTAAATGCCTGGTTTATATTTACCTCCTGCATGTTGACACTTCATCATGATTTCAGGTAGCAGTGCATTTAAAAGACAACATTATACATCAGACTTTTATCAAGCATGGCCAATTATGCAAATTCCTCCAAAAATTATTTTCAAAGAAAAGGAGGATTGATTGCAGAGATTTACCATTTACACAGACAGTGATTTAGGAGGGTATTTCAATTGCTAATATGCTAACAAAGATGTGGGATTTGTTTGTAAACTTCAGGCCTACAAAATTGAATGTCAACACCAGATAATTATCATGTCCTATCCAAAATGCTAAATTTAATCGAAATACTCTTTGTAGTAAATCAACAGTCAGCATTAGTCTTAATGAAAGTTGATTATGATGCTGCCTGTATGTTAAAAGTAAGTACCAGTCCCACAAGTACCACGTACCTCAAGTAAAACAATGCATAATTTCTCATCACTGCTTGGCATGAGAAGTAGGACAATGGCATCACGTTTGATTGACTTCATAGGTGTTGGTGCTTAGGGCACAGGTACCAAAATCATTTTGTTGAGGGCCAGATTCCATATTTAATTATGGCTTGTAGACTTAAGCATTAATTCAGGGCACCATACACCCTTCAGCTTCCGTTCTTCTCAGGCAGAGACTTCACAATAAAGGATTATTTTTCCAGCAACACCTTATGATGTTTACCTGGAAAATTTTTACCAATGTTTTTAAACTTTTTCTTTTTTGTGTCATCCTTCTCTTTTTTTTTTTTTCCATTCTCTTCCATCTTTGTGTCTCTTCTTTGTTTTCCCTTTCTCTTTCCCTGCTTTAATCTTTTGACAACAGTTCAGACATTAGAAATGTATGTTGAAGTAATTTCATTTTGAGTGTTCTCCGTGCTGCTGTAAGCCGATTTCTCACTCCTTAGGCCACCCTAACCTGGAAATAGAACAAACCTACCCTTTGCTTTGCACACAGCTTTCCTCTTTAATTTGCTAATATCTCTCAGGTGTTAAGACCACGAAGAAGCACAGTTTAAAGAGTTATAACACAGGAGCAATCATATATCCTGTTTCCATGATTTCCACAACAGTCAAATCCTATTTGAATACAAATACACCTTTCCTGGCATGTCCTTATTTCTCTTGATAATTTTGAGTCTCGTATCAGGAAAGAATGCTGTTTACATTGTGAGGAATCACAAATATTTCAGACAAAATTCAAGACGTTTTGTTTCCCAAATGCCTTTATAGTGACTTCTAGAAACTGCTCTTTCATTGCTATTCATTCCCATTCTCTTTATAACATGATCAGTGGGACGTGCCTCCTGTGCTGGACTGTGAAAAACTTTCAAACCATCCAGTAAAATTTACATTGTGCGAGTCTTGATGCGCAGTTTGTGACTCTCAGGAGTTTTCTGGTTTACCCTGCCCTCCTGTCAGACCACAGGAACTCAGCCAACCCTAACCCACAGAGTTCTTGCCTCAAGTGGATGGGAAGAAAGATTCCTTTTGCAAGGTAACCAATTTACACATGAGAGAGATGGTTGTGAAAAGACTTTGTAAGTCATCTCAACCCTTCTGTCACATCCGTGGCTGGAATACTTGGATTCTAATCTACCAGAAATAAAAAGCGAGGCAAGCTCTAGTGAATCTTGCACAGCTCTACCATCCATCTGAAAGCAAAGTATTAAACTCCAGGAATAACCAATATCTTGCAAATTACTTCAGGGATAGATTTTGCTGAGTTAGGAAAATGTAGCAAGGGATCATAAGAATGCTTATGTCTTGCACTAAGAAGTCTCAACATACTGCAATAATAGTTAGACAGTTCATTAAATAATTACATCGTAACGCATAAACAAGTAGCAGCACTTTAAGGCACCATATTTGTTTTTGTTCTACAATAATAAATACATTTGCTCCTGAAATGAAGCGCCAGAAAACTACTGCATTATAATTGGTTTTATATAGATATTCTGGGAAGTGAAAACATTGTAAGTTTGAACAGAACCGAAAAAAAACCCCAAAAAACCACAAAGCACTTCGTTAGATACTGTATTGTTTATGTCAGCATAAAAATTTGGAAAGAAAATTTTCCCTTGCCTTTATTTTGGAATCATTTTCTGAAAACATGAAGTATCAAGGTAGTCTGTGTTAATCATGCTCTGAGCTAGTTTACTAAGGTATCACCATCACTTATTAAAATAAATAATTCTATTATCTTTGAAAGTTACCCTTTATAAAATAGAAAAATCCAGTTTTAAAATCAACAAGTCAAAAATTATAAAAGTGTTGGGATCAGGGGGGACCTGTATTTTCACTCTGCCTTCATGGATAACAAGTGCATCTCACCTAGTGAGTCCTCTGTGAGGTCCAGTAACTGGGACGTGCAAACAACTTTGGGTTGCAATTGCTCTTTTCAGAGTTAGGTGCTCCTCTCTGCTTGACTCGCCCTTCCCACTACTCTGGGCCAACATTTGATCCCTCTGCCACCCTTGTACCATGTCCTAGAAGCTTCCTGTGTATTCCATGTCTGTGTTTGGTACAGGCTGCTCCTCCTGCTGTGCCCCATAAACAAAGAATCTGCTCATACTCAGAATAGTTTATTCTCCCAGTAGGAACAAGACATAACAGAAAGACAATATTAGAACAGACAGTGTTAACATATGTCTCTTACTTGGAGATTGCTGTCTCCTGGGGATAACCAAGGCAGCCTTAATTTTCCAAGCAACCAGAGGAAGTGTGTGAGCATCCAGGACAACTCCCTCTAGGACTCCCTCGTGTTGGGCAACAAAGCCCTTCTGCCTCCCCCAGGAGAGGGATCAACTCCTCTCACAGCCATGACTGCTCAGGTTTTTCTCCTCCTCGATCAAAGAAGTGCTTTAAATTCAACAGAAGGTCAGCCTAGAAACTCAAGGCCTCTCTCTATTCCACGACAAGCACTTGCCATCTCAAGCACACCTCTCTTTTCCCATCCTGCCTCTCAAGAAACCACCTTTAAGTAAACTCACATGTTCATACAGTAACAGAGCATGACCTTGGCCAGCACGGTATTTCCTAGTTATGACCTCCTGGCACCACGAGGGTCCCAGAACCCATCCTGTTCCTCGTCCCTACGCTGCAAAGTGTCAATCCCCAGACTGTCTTCTTTTGTCAATACAAAACAGAAAAGCAGAAAGGCTCTGTGTTCCAGATGATGTATTTTAAATACATCCAGCTGCTGGTTTTGTCCAAACCACCATGGAAGTTACAAAACAAGTAGATGGAGAAGCAAAGCTATGGGTGCTTTGCACCTATACCAGAGCACTCTGGTTTGGTAATGGCATTGTCCCCAGCTCACTTCTTTTTCCCCAAAAGACTTTAGTATCCTGTAATATCTGGCGTCTTTTTTCAGTCTGTGCATCATCTTCCTGAATTATGTGTGCATATTCCAGCCCATAAGGGAAAAAAATTGCCTTCTGTTTGCCCTTAAGCTATTTACAGGTCAATTTTAATGATGGACATGAGAACTAAGATTTTGCCGCAGGGTTTGATTTCCCAACTCCATCTGACTTCCAGGCAGTCCCTAAACCCTTTGAAATTGGCAGCAGAGTTACCATTTCAAATAGTGTTTCTAATATTCTTTAAACAAAAGAAATCATACAAAAATCCTCAAAACTAAACCAAGACTGTGTCAAACAATTTATGCAATTCTCAAAAAAATGAAAACCCACTGAAAATATGAATAATTGAGTAAGACTCTGTTTGCTAAAGTCTCATGGAATATTTCCTTTGTCTGACACTCCCTGGGGCCTGTGCTACTGAAAACACTGTCAGTTAAAGCACTTCCATTTCCATGAGCTGCCTCAGGAGCGACTGCATTTTTATTGCTGTTGTCATATACCCTATTCTGAAAGTATCAGCTGCTGAGAACTCCTCTCCTCGGTGCCACTCAGTTTGGGATACCTGAAAGACCACCGGGCAATCCCTCACAACCACCAAAGGAGCCAACCCAATGGCATTAGAAGCAGGGGGAAAACACAAGTGGAAGTGTTCTCTCGTGAGGATTCTCTCCTAAGAACCAGGTGAGAAGGCCCCAGCAGCTGCATTAGTGCTGTAGCTAAGGCAAGGCCATTGTAGTCTAGGCTTTAGCACAGCAGCCAGAGCTCCAGGAGCACCACACTGCAGCACAAGGACTTTATAAACCAGATTCAACCCTTCTACGAAAATAAGCTGTAAGAATATGAATTACTACTCTGGGATGCTTATGGCAGTGTGCCACAACACCGACTGGCCTTCTCACCACTCAGCACACAGCCATGGGACAGTTGCACCAAAGCTTGGATTTAAGGGAATATTTATGTTGAATAAATCCTCAGTAAGAAATTGTACCAAAGGAAGAAACATGCATATAAGTTCAGCTATCCCCAAGCAGCCACACACTCCTGCTGAGACACACAAAGAAATTCGTAAGCACCCAATTGCATTAAAAAGCAACCAGCCTCTTATGCCACTATAACTAAGGCTGCTTGAGACATGCCATTTCCACAGACTCCAGCAACAGGGGGAAAAATAATCTAAGAATTGCTTCAGCTCCTCTGGGGAGAAAGATACAGACTGTCAGACAAGGCTTTCTTTTTTTCTTTTTTTTAATATAGAAAGTATTCCTTTTCTTTTTACCACTCAGTTGCTTTTCCTTGATTAGAAGGGAAAGACTTTCACCATGTGATTTCTGCGACTTAGGAGTTATTAGACTCAGCATGATCCAGAAGTGCTATACAACTGCAAGTCAAGTACTGGCTGTTCTCTTTTATGATGGTTGAAGATCTGGTCTCCAGGTTTTACATTTGTCACTAAAATAAAACGTCAAATACTACTGAGCAATTCCTCCTGCAGCCCTGTTTCAAATGTGACGTTTTTCTCAGAAATTAATTTTTATTTAAAGGTACAGATTTCTTCTTCCTATGGCATTAGTGTTTTCTAAAGGTCTGAATTTCAGAGGAAAAAGCCTTTCAGGGAAGGTTTTTGTTTTATGTTGTCTCATCTCTTGCGGTAATAACAACAGTAACTGGAGAGGTGTTTTTTCTAGGTCCGATTTTGTTTGTTTGTTTTAAGAAAGAAACTGTTACCAATATGTCACCGAGACTTCATTTAACAAAGCCCTCAACGAGTGTATTTAAGGTGGAGAAGACAGGATTGTAAGAATGAAGAATGTGAAAGAATTGTTATTATGTTACTGTAAGCAGCTATACATCATTACTTAGCTTAACAACTGAACTATAAAAAAGAGACAGTTATAGCAACAAACCCATTTTGTGAGACATAATTCTATGTACCTGAGACAGAGTCTTCTCGGGTAGAACATGAATTTAGATTATGGAAATATTACTTACTCCTGAATATTTCCTAAATGTCTCCCAGAAAACAAAACATACATCTCTCCAGCAATATTGGCCGAGTTATTATTAAATATTACATAGAAGCAGCTGTAAACAACCTACTGTGACAAACTGTGCTGTATATAAAATTGTGCACACATTGCTACGAGGTGGGGGGAAAAACACAATTGAAGGAATATTCTGACATTGTCTGCTCTTTAAATACCCTAATGAAAAATTTGGCCTCATTGAGCTTACGAAGTGCTTAAGCATGCGTTTGGGAGTGTGGCTAACACGCTCCTAGGATTCACTGGCTCCCAGACACATAGCAGTGGAGCAGAGTGCAATCAGACCTCAGGAGGTTATAAAAGACACTTTGCTATCTTTTCTCCTTGCACTGATTGACACAAGGAGTGGCAACGCTGTCAGGAAGGTGTGCCAGATTACATTTTTATTTTGCAAGATATGGATTAAGCAGAAAACCAGGGGGCACTAGGAAATGCTCACTAAAAAAAACCCCAGCTGTTATCAGTGATTTTGTCCACAGCACTTTATTCTGTGAGGCAGAGCTTTCCAGGTCCCACTGCCTTCAGAAAGGGCTGGGAGAGAGGTGTTAAGAGCTGCCTCTCCCACACAGCACCGGGAGCCTCACTATTATTCAGGGTGTTATGAAAAGCCTCCAATTCTCTGACCCCCTCCCCCTGATTTCCACCATGAGGAGCTGATTCATATGCACTAGGAGCTGCATTTGCAGATAACTGTGGTTTGCGAGGCAGTAAGAGATCCTGCTGTTTGACAAATTAACTCAGCACTCCCCTATCAATGGCCCTCTTCCCAATCTCACACACTCTGAGGACTTGCTCCTTGTTTTTTCTCCACCTCAGCAGCCTGAGCCATCGCCCTGGTGCTGCTCACCTGCTTTCACCCTGCAAGAAATCTGCAAAGACTGGAAATAAAGACATTCCCTCACTTCACATCAAGTTTAATTACTTTTGCTCTGCTGATCCCTGCCTGGCCCACAGATAAAAGTGTCATCTCTGTACAGTAAGTTGGAAAAATCCCCCAGGGAATCAGCTGGGTTTGAATGAAGAGCTCTGCACCCAGAGTTTTGTGTCTCTCATCAAGGAGCAGGATCTGCAGTGACACAGGTGAGCCACTCAGCATTGCTCAAATGATACAGAATGCATCCAACTTAGCAGTGAGCCCCCAAAGTTACGATAAGAAATTCAAATTCGTCTGATTATTGCCACTTGTTTGCAACAAATTCATGAATGAAAATGAAGTTTCATGAATAAATTGTTCTCAAATTGTCTCCCCATTGCTTTCCTTTAATTTCAAAAAAACACACTTTCATCTCTTTCCCTTGCAAACCATTTGGACATATCAGCCTTTTCCTTCAACACATTTTAACTAAACATTAACAAATCCTGAGCAACCAAAGCAGTCTTTATGCTAAGAAATCAGTGCCCATCGTAAGCTGCATATAACAATCTAGGTTTCATTTCTGTGCTGAGCACAACCGATTCCATCTCCACAATGCCATCTCTGGAAACAGACATTTAATAGGCTGGGTTTCTCCAATAAGCCATATCTTTGAAATAAATCTTGCTGACTCTAATGATTATAGAAACACTAGCTGGGTGTGCTGTGAGACACTTCTAATAACTACATCCCAAAACACCCTTTCCAATTTTGTGGCAAAGAAGCTTTCCTGTACAATATTGAATACAGTCAATCAGATTATTGCATTAAGAAGTCTGGGTCTGGCTGCAGGAAGGCAGCCTGGGTTGCCTCTGACTCTAAAACAGCAGAATTATCCACACTTCATCTCTGTGACCTCTAATTTTAACACCTACATGTGTCGAAACATAAGACACTCCAGTTTTGTTGTCACAAGGAAATATATGGCAAGTTTAAGCAAGCTTTAAAACAATATTCCTTTATCTATGGAGTTATAATTAAGGTCTGAACAAAGGTACTGGGCTTCACTAAATCAGCTTTTCTCCACTGTAGCACGTAATAAAAGAAGCAGCTCAGCTTTGCTCACCGGTGCACCTCTTTCTGGCTGCAGAGGCAGAGACTGGAAGTGAACAAACAGAAATATGCACCCAGCACAGCAGAGCCCAAAGTCCAATGAGGCTGGGGGAGAGGGAGCAACATCTGCTCACACATCATGATGCTTTTGCCATCAAAAAACTCTTAAAGGTACGTATCATCTTGCAAGGTGTTGAGCCTTACATACAAAACCTAATCACGCAAAACCGAAGTTTTATAAACAGTTGAAACACGTGAACCTTTCATTGTTTACACACAAGCCAACAGTTTATGTACCCAGCCACTATATTTACCGTAAGTAACTCATCACAGATGAATAAAGTAATTGATAAACGCTGAAGTACATATGCTTTCTTGCTTTTTCAGCTCTCACCTAGAATGAATACTTCTAGTCAATCAGGCTGTAATAAGCGACTGTCTTTCTCCAGCTGCAAAACACATTAGATGAAAATGTTCAATTTACATCAATTATTTTGAACAATAGAAACAAAGTCATTACAGAGAGCACTGTCCAAGTAACATTCTGCTCCATTATTTAGGTGTCATTCACCAGGATGGCAGTCCAACACTCCCTTCATGATTGTTCCAACCAACATGACACTATCAGCCACAAAAAGAACCTTAAAGCAGTATCCCCATCTATAGCAACACCTCTGGTGATTCTGCTTTGTAATGCCATTGCTGTATTTAGCACCTAGAATTTCAGATGTGTGCAATAAATTAATTCTCTCTCCTCGTGGACAGTAAATATTAGGAGTGAAGAACCTTTGGCATAACTCATGCATCTGCTCTATTTCACGGTGTTTATCAGTGTTTCATCTGTTCACCCATATGGGCTGCCTCATTTTTATAAGGAATTACTCAATATTAGAGATTCATGTGCTGGAACATTCCATGCACTCTTGATATGATGATTATAATTAGATGTGTGAACCAAATTGATGCTCATGGAACCCTGAACAAATAACCTGCATAGCCATACAAGAGCCTCAAATTGTAATAAACCCTAATTTATGTTGGGAGTGCTAAAACACTAATAATACCAGGGAGTAATTGGCTGACGTTTAAAAACCCTATTAAACTAAAATATGTTAACATAAACCTGTGTTAGCAGGGAATAACCAGTTGTCACCTAGAGCACTGTTCCTCTTCCACCTCTCTCTGCTTTTTACTCTGGACTGAAAATTCAGGCACCAAATAGTTTCACTGTTGGGGAAAATCTTGTCATGTTGTCGGCATCTCTGGAAGTGACTTTGTTTTTTTATTCCTACACAACCAGTTTCATACTTTCATTACCCAGACATACTTTCAGTGACACAGTTTGACCTTTCTCACCCGACAGACGGCTCGGAAAAGTTCTTTACCTGAAAATATCCACGTAGTCACTTCATGAGTGACGAGGTGGCCCTGAAACATGTGACTGCTACGTCCCAATCTCATTCTGACCCTTGGTGACTCTCCTTCTGGTTCAGTGTGAACAAGAAAACATGTCAAACAACAGCTTGAGCCAAATTACACAGAAACTCTCAGAGTGGTCACAGGAATCACGGAACACTGAAGTTCACACAGCACTGAAAATATTTTTCCATGAAACTGTAGCTGTGTGGTCTTAAAAGAGACTGGAGGGCTTTCCTGGCACTCTCTGCCTTGCCAACTGGGACACAGGCCACTGAAGTCCTATCAACTCTACTTTCATTATTTAACTCCTACCTAGATCACTCATCATGCTCAGTGGAGTATTTTCATGCTATCTTATGGAGAAATTTAATTTCTAATGCTTTTTTAAAAAGAAATAAACAGACAAAAAAGAAATCTTACATTTCTAGCTTTCATAGTTTAGGGAAAGCTTTTTTTCACTTCTTTAAAGCTACTTCAACTATTAGCATGAGCACTGTGCTTAGATAAATCAAGGGCAGCAATGACTGGGCTCATAATTCCTTCTTCAAGTAGTCTCAGTGATGAAATTCATGGGATTCATGTTTTCAGGTATAAAATAGAGGCCTACAGCACCAGGAGCTTACCTATGTATGAAAGCAAAAGCAGATTCAATTCCAGAATGAGCCACTACAGTGCCATAAGATGTAATGTTGATTTTTTTAAAAAAAGATTAGTATGTTAGATGAAAGGAATTTCATATTTTTAGGCAGGAAAAAACACCCTACACACAGAGCCAACTGAAGAGTCCCAATGGCACTTCGTCAGGCTCTTATCCAAATACAACTGACAGGCAACAGAGAGCCCCACACTTAAAACTCAGAAGGGACTCCTGGCCTGGGGAAATGGGCTTTTGGGTTCAGTTCTACAGTGCCACTAGTAATCTGTGTACAGCAAGAAAAAGGGTCCTGTCTGAGGCATAGCTGATGGCTAATTATTGGATGGGAGACTGATAGTAGCTGCTAAACACCCTGAGAAACAATCTTTTTAATTAAAACTGTTTGAAACCTTAACCTCTTCTTTGAATTTTAAGGGGGTTCTGGGTTGTTGGTTTTTCTTTGGATGGTGTTGGGCTTTTTTTTTTTGGTTGGGGCTGGGCTGGGTTTGTTTTTTTTAGGGGGGGGGAAGGTAGTAGCTGGAAATTTTCCTCAGTGCTTATACAGCCAGAAGTCTACCATCTTGCATATTAGTTAGATCCTGGTTCGGGTAATGAACATATTAATGCATTTTGTTGGCTTGGCAGTGAATCATTGTCTTTTAAAGCTGGAAGAGAGGCAGCTGGTGTCTGCTCTGCAGCAGGGAATTCATCTGTGCATTACCCACAGCATCACATCCCACTAGTGAGCACCAGCTCCGAACAAACACTACATCAAAGACTGCAGGTAATTTGGGCTGCTTCACATTCTTAGTGTAAGGTTCCAGCAATTATTTTTGTAGAAAAGAATAAAAGTTTCCTAGTAATTAGGCCGTTAGGTTTAGGAATTTGAGTATAGAAAAGAGTATGGGAATCAAACCCCCAACCATGATTGTTTTATTATATATGTATATATTTTTATATATGTATACATATTCACAAGAGAATTTAAGTTTTCTTTTTGAATATATATGCATGTGTATCTGAGTGCATGTGTGATAATATGTATATTTTATATATAGTATATATTTTCACAAGAATCTCTGTTTGCAGTCTCTTGACAAACACTTTAAATTTTAATGTTTAATTTCATACTGACATTTTAGTTTCCTGTGAGAGGTTCTGAATGTGACAGGAATTTCAGCAGTGTAAAACTGCCAAAAGGCTTTTACCTGCTTGAGAAAGATCTAATAGAGCTATTATTGTCTAATAAACAATGTGTCTGTACCCTAAATAGCTCCTCTGAGTGAACTGAATATCCCAGAGAAATCTCATTCAGCATCATATTTAGATGATGTTTGCAATCCTTCTCATCAATGAATTTCTTTTTTCTTTGTAAGTAAGAGATATTTAATTAAATGTAATTAAATCACTCTACAGTCAACGCAGGTTTTAATATAAAACTGCTCCTTTATGAGGTTCATAAAGTGAAGTTAGCCAAAAGCATGTGAGAAAAGCAGGCAATGGCCCCAGCTTTTAGGTGCACGTGGCAATTTCCACACCAGCAGGAATTTGGATAACATTCAGGAACAATGTTTTGACAGATTTGGTTGGTTTGGGGATTTTTCCTTGCCCAGCTCAGATGAGACTGATATCTATTAAAAACTCTTCTGATTAAAATTATTACAGTATTTATGAACCCACTAAGAAGAGCACCCTTGCAACCTCTTTTATTGTGACTTCAGCTACAGAAGGCTCTTACTAACTCGTACTTTGCTACTCACTAATTGTCACCAAAAGACTCATGTAATTTTCATTACACTAACTTGATAGCAATCAGTTAACACACACAAATCTGTCCCCAGTTTTTAAAGGAGAGATCTAAAACCTTCGTGCTGCTATGGGCTCACACATGTTAACACATCTCCACTTGCTGCCTGGTTGGATGTTGTTTGAGGTCAGGATTTACATTTGATGGAATCAGTGACATTTAACAGAAAAATCTGAGCATTTGTACAGAAATAAAGTGGACTCCAATAGCAACAATCTAAACTTAAACCTGCAACACAGAATTTATTTCGTTTAATATCACTGCTCTTTGGAAGATAACACTGGCTTTTTATCTGCTTTGCATATGTCCAACCTGCTTACTGCACATCTGGACTATATGCATTTATTCCTGCCCAGACACCCAGGAGAGGCTGCAAAGCCCATAAAAGTGTTCCTACTGAATTCTTACGTGTATGGATAAAGTCCATCACAATAGCTACAATACAATAGGATCAAGACTGCCAGATATAGAAGTTAGTCACCTTTGAAATATTTTGAAGTCAGCTCAAGAAATAACCAAAATCAGGGTTAACAGCCCCCAGCTTGGTAATTTTAAATTCTTTTCAGCAAAAATGCCTGTTCTTTACTGGTCTTGCTTTACCTTATTTTCCCTGACTCTGGAGGCACGAGGACAAATGATGCAGCTTGGAGAAAACTGCCTGGTATGAGGACAGTCGGTGCCATAAATACCAGTTTAGTAGCTTTGAATAGAAAATGATATGCAATACACGGAAAATTTGGCTTTATATGACAAATTGCAAGACAAGCAGCACATTTTCAATCAAACCACAACATGATCCTTCACCATATACCAACAAAACCCGAGAGAAGGATAACATTTGGGATTCTGTTGAGAAGTGCCATCCTGGCTCCGTTTGGAGGTACCATATAACAACTCTGAAACTACTCATACATTCTCAGCTTAAGGCTGTTTTCCTGCAATGCAGTTTTTATGGTGGCACTAAAGTCTCCATGTACCAGCAGCTTCCACTAGTGTGGAAGTTTTATTATCAAATGAAAAAAATGCTGATACCCAAAATTACTGTAGGTTTAGCACCTGCTAGATTGGCATTGCTGTGCCTTAAGCAGACCTGATTCTATAGACTGTGGAAACTGAGAGAAGGAATATGAGAAGTTTGACTGATTTAAGCACTAGGCTGATTTCAGCAGTGATAAACTAATCACAGTTCCCCTCTTCCCTACCCAAGAATGGGTTTGTTTTCTATAATGAACTTCAGACTATAATTTGGCTGCTAGTGTGGGACAACTGCAGGGCAGTTTCACTCTTAATTTTTTTCAATGGACAAGCATCATTTTTTATGGGCCCTTCCCTAAATCTAACATCAAGAAGTCATTCCTGCAAGTATTTTATCTTGTTTACATGGTCTTTCATTAAATTTAGTAATTGTTGTGGCAGTTTCATAATCAGACACTTCAAAAAGTATTTTTATTCATATGCCGTGAAACAGGCTGTGACATTATTAAGGGGAAGTGAAAAAACTACACTTTCATTAATTTAATAACTTTTGCTGCCACCAGAATCTTAGAGAACTGTTTTTATAGCAAGGAACAAATAAGAGATATTTCAACACACTATATATAACCAGCTACTTTTAGGGAGTTAGTGATTATGTACAAAAACTCCCATCAGCTGCAGTTACAGGAATGTGAAAAACATGCTGTAAGTTTTCAAAAATGTCCTTCTACACCCAGAATTCAAAATATTTGTTATTTCTAAACTTAAAAAAATTCCAATAGCTTTCTCTCATGAACAGATTGACACTTAAGTTAAAACAAATTCCAAGGAAACAAAAAGTCACGATTAATATTATGATCTCAAAATAAAGTCACATTGAGCTGATTAAGATCAGCATAACAAAGTACTGAAACATTCTCTTTGAAAGGTGAGTTTCCTTTAAATGAATTTAGCAGCACCATTAACAAAGATCCAGGAATGATCCTTAGAAGAAGTGCCCTAAGAAAGTGAAAAATGCTTTAAGAACTGGCATCCAGCCATTTTAGCAGAAAAGAGTTCCAAGTCTGTCCAGCAGGGTTATCGACCTGGGGGCTGCCCATCTAAATACTCGGTGTGCCAGAGCAGCACACCCTCCCTCGGTGTGGGCAGAGGGTTTACAGCTGCTGACAGCTTCAGGCAGCACTTCTGCTGGAGTTCAGGTCAGTCTTGGAAGCCGAAGGATTTTGGTTCAGCTAGGGATCACTCCTCACTCCCACCCAGATATTCCTAGGTAATGTTTTAGTAAATTATTTAGCACAGGATCTTTGGAGCAAAGAGTCACAAGGAGGCTTAAGAGGAGAAGAAAGGCCTTTTTTTAAAAATAAACTTTCAGCTCCTCGAAACTATTCTGATACTTATGCTAAAACTCTTGGGAGAAGATACTCAAGCAGTTTGTTCATAGAATTAACCAGAATTTAAAAAAAAAATAAAAAAATCAGAGCAAAGTGCAGAAGGAGTTCACAAATATTTATATCAAATAGTGCCTGCTCTAGCCACATTTGACAGAGGGTCCTGGAAGATTTTGGCACCTGCCTGGAGCAGTAAGTGTAAGGAGATAGGTGTTATTGACATCTTCTTGCAACAGAACCATCTGCAGGGTGCCAGACCCACTTAGAGAAGAGCGCTGGAGCAGCTGGGACACCTTGCCCACAGGCACAGAGTGCTCAGTTGCCTAAAAATCACTGTTTTCCCGGAGGCACAAAAATATAGCCTCTACTTTAATGATCAGAAATAAAAGAAACACGGCATGGAAAGTCTACTGCAAGGCAAAAATACGGTGTATGGAGGAACTGCATGTTTGTGCCAGGCAATAAGGCAGCACCATAATCAAAGGAGCATCTTTGCTCAGCCTGCGGCTTCAGCTCCACAGTGTAGGAACGATCACTGGAACCTGCAGCATCAGGATTTACACAGACAGACCCCAGTGTTGTTCTCTTGCCATAACAAAGGCACTAAAACTTCCTCCTGCTCTCCACTGACTTGGGCATTTATCCCAGACAAAGAGACATAGATCAAAATCCTGTAAAACCCATAAGGCCAGAGATAGCAGGCACCATATCCATACAATTCTTCATAAGTGGCAGAGCTGCCAAATCCTACCTAGCACAGTTCCAGTACTGCTCTGAGATTAGCATGAGGCTGAGTGAGATGCATCTGCATTTTTTTAACTCCTGTTTTTTAAAACCAAACCGTAGAGAAATCTTTTTCTAGCTTTATTAAATAAAATGTACATGCAGGGAAAATAAAAGTACAGATGCATCATTTGAATACACAAATACAGTTTCCACAGAGAACTGTGAATCAGGTTTCTTCTGCTGTTATAATTTACAATTACTTATCACATTAGTTCCTAATTGTCTTTTCAGAGTGCACTCAATTACAAAATTAGAATCCTTATCTTCCTGTAACAGCCACCTTCTAGACAGATCCCCATAAAATGTGCAAATTGACTAGAAGAATATTTTTCGTTATACTGTTCCTGTTCACCAAAAGGATGTCCTAAATCAAAGCTTAAGCATGCTTTTGTTTTTCTAGTGGAGAAAGCAAAACAACTGCTTTCTGGCTTATGAGCCATTTGCTTATACAGAGACCAGGTGGTGTCATGGATTAATTCATTTTCCTATTTCACAAAATCATAATTAATAACTTTACTTTCTATTTTTTTTAAGACCAACCTTTGGCAGTAAGGCATTCTCCATAGCACCCTTTTTAACTGGCAGCAATTTCTTGCTCTGAACTACACAGGAAGAAACATTTCTTATTTCATCCTTTCCTTCTCTCTTTTTAAAGGTAGGTGCAAAGTCTCAATGTTTTGTTCAGCCTTGTTGTTTGTGGATGTGGTCATCCACCTCAAACAGGCTGAAACAATTAGCAAAAATCTGTTCCTTCTTCGACTGAAGCATTGACACACAGTCCTGCAACTCACATGCCGCTGACTCATGCCGAGCGGAAGGGTAAAACAAAACCACACCAAAATCCCCTTCAAAATCTTGTATGAGGCTGCCTTCCCCCAGCTAATCAAACAGGGGAAAATGCAAAGCCAAGGCTGTCAAGGCCCAGGGCTGAATGCTTTGCAGGTTTAAACACATCTCGAATGCACTGTGTGTATTGTGATCGAGAAAATAAAATCTGAGCACCTTTCAAGTCTGCCAGGATTAAATCTATGTTTCATCCGAAGCAGGAAAACTTTGACATCCTACAAATTCAGGTGGTAATAGCCTGTGAAAGAGGACAGTTAAATATTAATGCCTGTACAAATAACAAGCCTCATCCATTTGGAGTGCCATTTATTTCCTTCCTCCACGCTCTCGGGAATGTATTTGCATTTTCATCTTAGAGGAGACCTAAGGCCACACCAGCTCATAAAAGAGTTCCATGCAGCCAAGTTTTCACATGTCTGTGTTGACATACATGGGAACACTCAGACACGAGGAGCTGAGTGCCAGCACTGCACCAGAAGCATACAAGAGGGGTCTGCACAAATTGCAGAGGAGCACAGCAGTGCTCGTTTCCCTGATGTGGGAGCCCCTGTTACTTGTCAGACTCTGCCTCTGCCCTGGACACAGGCTGCAAAGGAGAGATCCTGACTGTCCTCTGAGACTGGCACAAGGCTGAATATGTCCCTGCACTGCCTGGATTAACAGTGGTGGAACTGAGGCTCAAATCACCTCTGGTTAAAGACACTCATATCCTCACCCCAGTCCAGGAGAAAAGTCTCTTCCTGGCAAGGCTAAACATGTTTGGCTGTACATGAGCAAGGGGAAACCACCCCTGAAAGGAGCCTGCACTGAGAGTTCCCAAGCACAGAGAGTTCCTAAGCCGGTACCACAGTGCGGAAAATGTATTGGGTCCAGATTTAAGGTTTAATCTCCAAATAGTACCAATTTCTCAACATCTATTTTTGGTTGCTCGTCTCAAAAGCTTCCCATGGACAAACTGTGTTTTGGGAAAGATTAGAATGAAGACAGGTTATCTGTGACCCAGTTCAAAGTCACTGGGAGTCTCTTACTGGACTTCACGGTCCTACCAGTGGTCTTAATGGCAAAGAACTGACGGAAAGCCATTTTTAGGATGGTACACATGACTAAGTGCGTAATTCTGTCAGTGGCATTGTGTGTTGCAAGAAAGGCATGAGAAAGGTGAATGGAGGAGACAGCAGAACTGCAAGTCTAAATGACAAGTAGTACGCTGAAAAGCAGGAAAGATTTTACAGTTTCAGGAGAATCAAGTTTTTAGTGGCTTTCAGATTTGAACAGAGCTCCCCAGGAAAGCCCAGAGTAGTGTAGGGGTAACCCTTCAGAACAGAGACATTTAATTCACTTTCCAGCCTTTACTTTCCATGACATTTTGGCAATTTTGTAATTTCAAGGTAGCTGCATAATTTTGCATACATTTAAAGTAAGTGGTTAATCATTATTAATTCCACTGGTATTCTCTGTGCTAACAGTAACCATTATTAACCTATTTTACAATATAGTGGATTCCTTTGGCATTAATGTGATTGTAATATGTAAATCCATAGGAATTCAATTGTAAATTACCATTATTCGATGTACTTAGCTACAATGCATAATTTTGTAATTTGTGCAGAAGGAAATTACATGTTGACTCACGAGACATAACTTTTCAGGGCTTCATAAAACCAAATGTGAACAATTTGTACCTATAATTATATTAAAATGTAAGTGAAATATATAATGCAGATATGACACATTAAAGGAAATATACTACTTATGTCCTTAGCCATGTTGCTTAAAGGAAAAGTTTTCATATTAAACTCACTATTTGCATTAACTACTCACATAACACAGATTTATTTATAAGCCAGCAATATGTCAGCAGGAGTAAAGGCCTTAATCTAAAGTAATTTAAAGGAAGTTTTGACAATTTGGGTTTTAAATATATTACTTTTTAATCTTACGTAAAAACCTCCAAGGGCCTGTTGTAGAGGCAGCAGCTGGCTGCAGGGGACATTGAGGCACACCCTGGCAAATCCCTTCCCTTCTGGGGAAGCCTTGAGAGGGGTGGCTGGGGTCACTTGGCTTGTCCAGTCAGACATTTCCCAGTCTGCAGCTTCCTCAGGAGGGGAAGCAGAGGGGCACACACTGATCTCTTCTGTCTGGTGACCAGTGACAGGACCCAAGGGAATGGCATGAAGTGCATCAGAGAAGGGTTAGGCTGGATATTGGAAGAAGCTTCTTCACCAAGAGTGTGGTTGGGCGCTGGAACAGGCTGTCCAGAGAAGTGGTGACAGCCCCAAGCCTGACAGAGTTCAAGAAGTTTTTGGACAATGCCCTCAGGCACACTTTTGGGATTGTCCTGTGCAAGGCCAGGAGTTGGACTTGATGATCCTCATGGGTCCCATCCAACTCAGGATATTCTATGATTTTTAAAAACGCACCTTTTTAAAGTCCAAGGGACTTCACAGGACTTTGGTCAGGTAGCAGATGAAGAATAATCTGAATTCACTCCCAGCCTAAAGGGGAGAGGGAACTTGGTCTATTCACCCAAGAGTTGATCCAGTTATTTCCATGGGCTTTTTATGAAGTTATTGGAGGAAGTCAGACAATACATGGCATCAAAATGTCAATCATATTCAACAAAGATTTCATCCTCCACTCTCAGGAGTGTCATTGAGTTCAAACAGAGCTCTGAGAAATGATCAGAATTTTATCTTCACACTTTAAAGGGAGTGATCTTTTCGAGTTATTCACTTGAGTAATTTCATTGATGTTTAAATTTAATAGAATTGCTCACATATACATTGGAGGTTTGCAAGTTAGTAGTCAGTAAAGAAAAACTTTTATCAATGAAGTTCAGAGAAGAATTCAAGAAGACAAAAATTTTTGCTCCAGGCTGTGTAGCAACGTAAAATTTGGTTGAAAATTTCATGAGAAGAAACTTTTATGGTCTGCTCTCTTTAGCCAGAAGTATTGCAAGAACAATTTCTGGTGATGAAGACCAGAGCTGTAAATTGAATGTTCTGCTCTGTTTTGGGCACTAGGTTCATTTGAAATTCTAGAAACAGAGGAAATTTGATGGAAGAGGTTCTTGAATTTATCATCTGAGGATTTTTATGGTCAACTCATGAACCCATTCCAGATGGAAGTTCAATTTGCATCTGCCAATAACCAAGTTTCAGAAGGTAGAGTTGGCTTTCTAAGTCAAATACTTTCATATTTGAACTAATGAGGATTGAAGCCTGGTCAGGCTCTTCACAGAAGAGCATCATGTTTCTTTAGCTAGTAATGCCCCTTTAGTAATTTCTTCCTCTTTATAGCATTTCTTCAGTTTCCCATGGTGTTTTTTCAAGCCCAGTAAGATGGGGTACACAAAAAAGTGGTTCATCTCTGATAATACAGGTACCTTGCAGTCAAGGCTCAGGTTCACGAGTGTTTGGACAATCACTGTTATAACATTGCACCCTCCAGCAAAGGCTGGGGAAACTCCAGGATGGGAGCACAGCCCGGCATTGCTGGACACACACTGAGGCCAGTCCTGCAGTGCTGGAATAACATCACAACTCTCACTCCTTCCATCCCTCCTGCTGGCACTGTGTGCACATGGATCAATACCTGCATCCTGCAGGCGACAGAAATCCATGTCCTACCTTCCTGTCTCTGCATCCAGACCAGTGATTAAAAGACAGCAGGGACTAGGTGATCTCACTACACAAATTGGATATAAATGTGTTCAGTACATTCCTAAATTTATCTGCCATTTCAGGGTAGCATGACTTGTGCTGCAGCACATATTCAGCACCCTTACATCTATCAATGCAATTGTAGTGAATGCTAAAACCTACTTTACCTTTTCTGCCACAATATTCTGCTTTACTCTGCTCTCTTTTCTATTAATGACTGCAGGGACCTCAGGTGTTCTTCAACCTTTATAGCCCACAAAGCCCCACGTCCACAACTGGCTCAAAACCCTTCTGTTGTGCCTGCAGCTACAGCTGCCCAAGTGAGGTTTTTGCCATTTTGGACTCAAGTTCTTTGAATTATTGATGGCAAAGACAGTCATACAATATTTAGTAGATTTAGTTACTTCCAGACTGTGTAAAGTTTTAATCTTTCCTCCTCCATTTATAGCACACAGACACACACACGAAAACCCAAGCAGCTTAATATTTCTTTAGCTTCAAACTGTGTCTATTAGTTGGCATTGCTGCAGCGTTGAAGCAAGAGGATAGAGCTGTGCAACATATCTTCTTTAGGAAAAAATGTGCTGAAGTGTGCTACCTACAGAACAAAGCATTTGACACATCTAAGAAATAGAGGGGTAAGGAATTCCCCAGGGAGAGAGCAGGGAGGATGATGCTCTGGCTTCTGCATTTCTGCTGATCATCTTTTGATATCACACTGGTTTAGCTGTAGGACTGCAGGACTGAGAGCAACATCACCCACAATGAAGTGGGAAAGGGAAAGTGTTAAAGCACAGTGAGTTCTCTGCATGTACGTTGGGAAACTGAGCACCGCATAAGTCGGAATTGTAGATTATTCAACTCACACATTTTGCCGAAGGGAATAATCTTCCCATAGAACTAGCAGTTCTTTTGGTTTTCACTTCAATAGCCCCACTGGGAAGCTTTTAACATTGACTTCTTCCCCCCTCCAAGAAACAGTGCAAAACTGGAGCAGTGGCAGCTGTTTGAGTCTGTTCCTACCAACGCTCGCTCGTGTCAACAGTTTTACAAAAAGGATCAGCCAGTGTTAAATACTGATCACTGTGCAAACCTGAGAGAAATGTTAACATTCTTAGCAAGCCGACAGGAGCGTTTATTTTTTCTACTTTTTCTACCCTATTAGGTTGCCCTTTCAACTTTCAGAATTTATATTCACTGTTTACCTGTCTGGCTTGGCAAAAGCCTTCCTTTCCAGTTGCCTGGGAGAAATACGTGTCCTAAATTATCTTTACCCTTTTTTTTTTTCATCTTTACCTATTCTTATTGTAAGTATTATTGAAAAAGAAAAGGAAAAAAAATAAAAAAAGCTTGGACTCAGGTTGATAGATTTTGCAGAGGGATCCTGCAGGGCTTGGCAGCACAAATTGTAACTATCAAGTCTGCTAATCAGACAATTCAACCCAGGACCACTATTCTCAAATCTCCCACCATTGTTAAATCCATTTAGTTTTTAAAAGGGCTGGATTTGTTCATCTGAAATGGGACAGCAAGTTATCGTCAGAGATAAGAACTCTTCCTTCCCTCTGCAAATCCATAAATTCCCTTCCCAAGGCAGCAGTGGTGACCAGACCCCCATCTCCACCCAAACACCTTCTGAAGGAGACTCTACTGAGAGGGTGTTTGAGGCTTAAAAGGCAAAGGAAATGAACAAGTGAAAAAGGGCCTGCTCTAGAAGACAGGACCTGCTTTTGAGCAAGAGGGAGACGGAAATAACTATTTGCACCAGATTCCCAACAAAAGGACATTCAGGTGTGACTCACCTCTGGCAGTGCCAATCTAACTATAGCAAAGGAAACACAAGAGCTGAATACCATGACCCAAAAACAAAGTGTGGGAAAAGCTACAGGGGAAATCAAATTAATTTTTTAATTTGACAGATCTGCCAAAGGCTGAATTCAGCTCTAAGTGTACAGTTTTACAGATCTGCCAGGCTGCATTCAGCTCTAAGTGTACAGTTTTGCAAATAAAAGACAATGCAAAGGAAAAGGAAGAGGGTTAAAATAATTCACACATGCACACGAATTAAATTGCTTCGGTGGTTCTCCGCTGCATCGAAAGCAGCTGGACGTATGTCCTTGCAGCAGCAGCAGGGTCCAGCTCACCCTGACTGCTTTCCCTACAGTTCCAACATGCATAATACATGTGCCTCTGACAGCTTCTCCCAGTCACAGAACTGTGTGTCCTCATTTATTAGGACACAGAGGTTTGAACTGGGACTGGGAGTCAGAAACCACCGGGTCTATGGCTAATTACCCTGTTAAAACAGGCCCAAGAGTGCAAAGGAAGATTAACTTCTCCGCTTGAAATGAAGATCTGCTTGTAATTATCTTCTGTGTTGTTTCCTACTTCACTTGTTCATCTCCCAGTATATTTTCAATCACATCCAAGAGCTACAATAAAACAGCATTTCATTGTTAAGCCAAGCGCTCCAAAATTAAGAATTTCCAGTATTAGAACTGCCCATGCAACTTCAATTTGGCACCACTTTATATAGAAATTGTTCTAATTACATGATCGCATAATATTTTATCCACAGGACCCTTGATTAATTTGCATTCTGAACACACTGCTGGAGACTTCAAGACCATTAAGTAGAACCCAAACAAACAAACAAACAGATCCACAGTTTTTAAATACCAGCTCATACACAGTTATAAAAAATAGCAAATGTGTTTCAAGGTAGTCTGTAACCTCACGTATGTATGCATTCGGGGAAAGAAGTGTAACAGTTGCGACTAACACAAGGTAGTCACCCACTGATGTGACAGAGTGCTTAGAACAGATAATTGATACTGGTTTGGCACATATCTCGAAACTATACAGCATCACTGGGTGAAGAACCATCATATGACAACTTAGGAGTTAAGTTCCCTCTTCATCTTCCAGCATAGGAAAGGATTCCCCTGGAGCCATCCACACACCAAGCTAAAGAAAACGATTTCCTAATGCTATCACTAAAATTGCTTCAGCACTCACACGCACTCATAGTGTCACCCAGCAGCTCAGCAGGAAACCTGCAGGTTCCTCAAAGGCCACTGCCCAGAAACCAGAACCTGCAGTGGTTTTCCAGAATACCCCAAAGAGGCATGGAAGCGGGCCAGTCTATGATACTATGCCCAAAAGCCCTTGAATCAGCCAGACTAACACTTCTGGTGTGCAAACACGACTCTGTGGTTTCCAACAACACGTCACCTCCTGCTGGCACAAGTGAGCTCCCTCTGCCCAAATGTGCCCAGCCATGCCCTAAGCTGGACTCAACATCATCCCCCTCGGGGGGATTAGCTCTGGCCAGTCACCACACTACACCCAGACTGTAAAACCCTCTATTGTCTTCTGCTCTACTCATAAAGAAGCCTGATAAAATATGCCATTTCTATTAAGTAATATTTTTAAACCCTAAGCTAACAATTCAATGTTTGTTCGCATTTTCAAGCCAGCACATGTATATTCATTGTAGCAGCGAACCCACCAGAACCAAACTGCATATACATCATCTTTTGTTTTCCATGGGGATGTGGCATAAACACTTGGACAACTTGTACGGTGACAATAAAAACCATGAATGCAAGTTTCTCATCCAGAGCTAATCAAAACGCCAGCTGGATCCATTACCACTGGCCACAAGAATTTTCTCATTGCAGTGCAAAGGAGTCCGCACTGTTCTTTCTTCTGAAATAAGTCTTGGGCAGATATTTATAACCTGTGACAAACAGTCTACGTGCCTGGGAGCTTCCCAGTTTGTTTTACTAGCATTGTTAAATATAGCTTTCTCTGTTCGTAAAACATCTAAAAGAGATCCTCAGAAACGTAAGTAAAGAGGGTGGAACTTCGTCATCTTTCCAGCCCACAAGGCACTCATTTGTGCTTTATGCAGAGGAACACAAGAGGTCTACAATGACAACAAACAGTGAAATTATACGGGAATTACAACATGGAATGTCAGGAGGAGTTATTGCTCATGAGATAGGAATGGAAAGTTTTCCAAAGATAACGTTGAAATTGTTCTTACAAAATACACAAAATACTGTAAAATTGTATTTTTAAGGATGTAATTAAAAGGTATTTAAAGAGTTAAAGAAAACACATTGAAAAGGTTGCAAACATGCAGATACACAAAGCCATGAGAGTTCTATACTCAACCTACACTCAGATGACTTTGGATTCTCTGTTCTAGTTTAGGCGTATCGTAAAAGAAGTTTCATCCTGTGATGCTCAAGAAAGAGCTCCAAAATTCAGGAGAAAGTACAAGGCCAAAACTGAGATTTCCATTCGGATTCAATTCCACTTATATTCTTCTGGGCAGTTTCCTCCCTATTATTTTTAATTAGCTCCTCTGACACCACAAATCACATACAATAGTAAGGGTGGTTTGGGTTTTTGTTTTTTTCTCTAAAAAGTCCCCATTAAAAAACCCACCAAGTATTATGAACACACTCTACTGACAGCAACTAAATGTTCCCAGGGCTATGAACATTCTTCAGTTTTAGAAGAACACAGGCAGACCAACGGGGACTGAAAAGAAAAAAAAATATAACAAAAAAAATCAATCACAACTGACAGAAACAGGGCAACAGATTTCTAGGAACTTGCAGCTGCTCACCTGTTGCACAGCACGGGGCCATATTCCAACCTTGCAAACAAGGGAATTGAATGGAAATCCCCCTTGAAGAAAGGAAGCCGGTCCATTTGTTATGTTCAAGAAACCAGCAAAGCTCTTTACATTACAAGCAAGGGGGTGAAGGAGCAGTAGCAGCATTAGATGATCTATTAATGTCAGCCCACTATTCCCGTTCATATCAGTGAACACCTTGCCCTGTAGCTTTGCTCTGACATTATTGTTCTGTTGCAGGGTTTCAGCAAGATGACTTCAATACTTCCCATTGCACAAAAGGTTTTCCTTTCTTTGGTTATTTAGTAAGACATGATCCCAAACATCCCAGCACAAGAAAGAACATTTTTCAGGCCGGTCAAGCACGCACTGATGGGTAATTAAAAGTACAGCTGCATTTGAAATGGCAGTTGACTGGGGAGGGAAGGAATTATAATAACTTCTGGACTTGCAAGGCAGAGGCAAGATGAAAGAAGAATCAGAATAATGTGGTGTAATTATAAAACTATAACCTACACTACCAGAGAACATCATTGCTATACTACTCTTACCAAAACATTGCCTAATTAATTACACTGATCACTATTTAAGTGATGAATCATGTTCAACTGCACTCCCCCCACACCAGCTCCAAAAATCACATGAGGCTCTTTGACTGCACCAATACAAAGGTTAATGCCATCCTAGGGGAGTTTTGATCACATTATCCATAGGATAAATGATTCCAAACTGGCACATGACTCTCCCACATTATTTTACTGGCTGTCTTAAAGTAGATGAATAAAATAAGTAGTTGTAAGAGGGAACACTTCGGGTGAAACTATACAGCACTTTATTTCCAACCAACCAGTGGCTGCTCTGACAAGAGCTATTTTTCTCCTCCTTCCCACACCAGCGAAGCCAGAGCTTTGCCTGGTGTTTTGAGTCATGCCAGTTATTCTCTGCAGCTTCCACTGAGTAAAGATTCTGGGCGCTAGAACAGGAGAAAGATCAGTATTTCTATATTCTGAAAGTTAAAGACTCCTTAGCAAAAAGGAAAAAAAAATCACAGCACTAGTGTCAAACTTCCCTGGAGGGCAGAATTAAGAGGGGAGTGTGCTCTCCTTCTCCAAGACAGCAAGATTGTTAAGCAATAGCCCAATTTCTGTAACTTGAGATGAAGATAGGATTCATATTACAGCCAGCACCGGACACAAGAGTTTTGAGCCTCTAATCATGAGCTACACCTAACTTGTTTCCCCTGTTTGAGTTACTGGAACCCTCTATATTTGAGGCACTTATTATTTCATGTACTGCAATATTGGCAAAGCTGGCAGGCCAACTCTCTAAGCTGTTTTGTACCTACAATTAAGTCATCAAATTTACATCACAAAGAATAAATGCTTTTTAAACAGTTTAATTCCTTCCCTCACTCTCTTAAGCAGCAGACAGCATGAGAAGCACCCGCTGCAGCTCCTTCAATTGTTTGTGAAGACTGCAAAGGGAAAAAACATAAATCCACTAATTAACAGAGAAACAACAATATGTGGAATCTGGCCTCAACTGCAACCAATGGGACGTCTGCCAGCCAAGTTCACCCACTGAGTTTAACAATAGTTGTTGGAAAAAATGTGAATAGCTCCATTAGGAGTTTGAAGTGAGAAAACAAAGTCACTTTGGCAGTTGATTATAGTGGAACAGGACGATACATCAATGAAACAGGGGACATTTACCTGGCAGACTAAGTTTTGGACAATAACCCTGCCATCAGCGTGAAGGTACAGTAAAGGGCAGTTTACCTGCATAGTCTTACTGTTTCAGAAAACATTTGGCAGGAAAAATCAGAGTTTAACTGTGGGAGTAAAGCTTTTAGGTAAGGATTTCATCTGTGTGGTTTTATATAAGGGGCAGAAGGAAAAGAACAGCCAGAGATTATGTCATGGGTCATCGTCAAGGGAGGCACCATTCCACAGTCATGTACCAAGGTGTGAGCAAGCTTCTCTTTCTCAAATGTTCAACCTCAGTCCCTAACTTTTCCAAACCACCAGCCCTCACCACCTTCCTCTTTGCAGGGTGAGGGAGTTATCACAAGGGCAGCAGCAACTCTAATTTTTAGCAGACCAACCATTCCCAGTGTCAGCACAAATCTGCTTCCTCTGGCCCAAAGCACCATGGAAGAGCTTTACAGGAAGACTTAGTTCCTTCCCAAGCAATCTGTTTCCCTTCTCACCCTCACCTCTTGTAAGGCAGATGTTTATAATCCACTATGCTGGTTAGATTGTACCACAGATGTGCAGGACCTCAAGGCCACTCCGTTTCTCTTTGCCTCCTCACAGCTAGCAGTGATCCACAGTCCAGGATGAAGCAGGTTTTCCTACTAAGAAAGGCTTTTTCACTCAGACCAGATGTCTTATCTCAGCTTGACACCTCTTGCCAAACACTCATGTTCACCTACAGCAGCAAAATCTCCCTGCTGGCAACTCAGGTGCTTTCTCGGAGCTTTTCACATGTGACTGCAAACACCTGGGTGGCTCTTTCTGGTTCTTGGTCGCTCCCTGCACGAGGGGAACAGCCCCTGCCTGTCCCCTCTTTGTAAGTTTTAGCAACGTTTCTTCTCAGTAAATCATATTTCTTTTCAATGAGGAAAATTTGGACTTCCCTGGAGTATGTTCTCAGAGGCATGGCAAGTAAAACATCTCCATTGTCCTGCTAATTACCATGATTGTATCCTTATTGCCACCTACTGGGAATCGGACAATGCCAGCACAGCCGATGGCACTGTGCTGCCCCATACAACACAGGTAGGGTCTGTTCTCAAAAGTCTGGCAAGAATCAGAAACCTGGAAGACAATTAAACACCATTTTTCTCTCCAAAGACTACATCTAAGATCTTGTAACGTGACTCCCATTGTGAATGACCTAGTCATTCTTTCAGTAGACCCAATAGCAACATTTTTCCATAATATATGTGAGCAAGCCATAGATAATATGTAATTTATAGCTGGCTGTAATAAAACCCCAATGTTCAAAGAGGCAGTAGAGTGCAAACTTCAAGACAGTATAAACAAAAATGAACTGAGGTGAAGGCAAGTGAAGTAAGTCAAAGACTAAGAAACTCTTACATATTGACATAAAAATGTAGGGCTGGTCATTGCAGGATCTGCCTCCAGCCAAAGAGAAACAAAGAATGCAGCTTCAGCAGTGATGCAACACCAGGTGGAGTCTACCTCACCAAGGGATGACTCTGCAGTCCCACCTCCCACTCCAGTCATCTCCTGACTAGACTGGGCAAGAAGCCTCAGGTATCTCAGATGACAGACAACTTTTTCTGATTTTGTTTTAACAATGGAAACATGTGCCAAAGCTAGAAAACGTCATTTATTTCCCTGGCCACCAAAGGGTTGGTAATGAAGTTCCTGTATGTGGTGTCATCAACAGAGATGAAATTCTAACATTGAGAGTGAAAATTGGAACATGCAAAGGAAACAGAAAAGATGGAATTGACAGTTGACTCCATTAGTTTACAACCTTCATCTTAGTTTGATCCCAAGATGTTTTTCTGATGAAGCAAATAATCTGTCCAGCTGTACCACAGGATGCAAACAGGAAGACCAAATGGTGGGATAAGACAGTATTGCAGATCCATAGACTTTATTAGACACAAAATCTTTGAAAGGCAATCCAATACTAATGAAAAGAACCATGATTAATGATTGATTTTTTTTAATGTTTACTGTTAGACATTTTGTTTTTCTGCAAAAGCACCTGTTTTGTTTTAATATTTTGACTCTGACAAGCTCCTTCATAAATATTTCCACTCTGTAGTTTAAAATATTTAAGCTCTCAGTTAAACTGTCATTGATGTCTCATGGCAATAAATGTACTGAAATAAATGACAGAGTTTAACAAAACCTGCACGTTTTTCTAGAGATGATCACTGCTGATGTTCACAGAGCAACGCGAGGGATGGTAATGTCTTCATGCTGCTCACAAGAAAGATTTTTTTAATCACTGGGCTCTGAAGATTATTAGTTAAAAACTGCTGATAGAAAAAGAGAAAGAGGAAAGAGTAGAGGGGGAAAGGGATTGACTGAAAATCTACATTGTTAATGTTCAAGCAGTTCTGAGTAGCAAAATGCTGCCTGGTATTAATCAGTAGACCCTTCCCCCATGACCTTAGATATTTTCAAAATCAGAGCCTTGGTTCTTTGCATAGTTATGTCTAATCTATTTTAGAATTTGGAATTATATTTTTATGATCTACAAGGAATCTGGAGAAGTTCAGTGTAATGGGGAAGATTATTTCACTGCTGAAGTTCTCGTCTACAGGTCCGGATATTTCTTCACATAAAGGAAAGACCCAAGAATTTTTTTAAAAAAGGTCTTAGAAAGACATACTATTTTCATAGCATATCATTTGTATACTGAAATTACTGAGCTGGAAAGAGTGCCTTTGAGTGTGACCAGATGTCAAATAAAGGTGCAGATTAGAAGGTACAAGGTAACCTTCTCACAGCAGTTCAAAGACAACTCTTAGGAACACAAGCACCAACCTTTGTATAAATTAAAAACAAGGTTTCACTTTCATTTAAATGTGTTCTATTTTTTGAAACATACATGAGAGCTCTTTAGAGTGAAAGTGGTTGTGAATAACTTAACTTTATGGATGGTAAAGAAAAAGCAGCTGCAACTTACACTTCTTAGGAAAACATACAGAGGGATAATACACGGTCCTGTTTCCCTAGGAATACTTACTTCTGCTCTTCCAGCAACAAGGCTGCTGCAGTGTTGTGCAAACATCAGGGAGAGCGACTGCAGCTGCACTGCAGATGGGGAGGCGCTGGAAGTTTGCAGTTACTTTGCACTCTGAGCATTTTCTAGCCATAATATAACCAAAAAGAGAAAGAGGACTACTGGGACTATCCATCATAAAGCAGATTAGAAAACTTTAACCTTATGTTCCAGCTAGTCTAAATATTTCCTAAGGCCATTTTATGTTGCTTTGTTTTATTCAATGGCGAGGTAATTAACAGCAAGGACAGGTACACACATGATCCTTTTTCTAATTTACGTGCTGCCCTAGAGACTGATGCCATAAACACCTCCTGTAAGGAATTAAGTGCCTTTGACTCCCTGTGGTGACATGGAGCATTCCAGCTCCGTGAGAGATGGCAGGCACTCCCCAGTACCTGTCTCCCAGGGCCAGCAGTGTGACGGGAGAACTGCTGACACTGTTCCCAATCTCCACTGTGTACCTGGTAACTAGCAGTTATTTTCATTACTCTGCCTTTGTTTGGGGAAGAAAGACAACACTTTGAATCCAGAAGTACATACATGAAAGCAAATCAAGTTTCTGTTACAGTGAGATCAACCTGGAGCCGTTGAGAATATCACCCAGACTGTGTGTGCAGACCTAATGAAGTGGAGCTGCCAGAGGCACTTTGTGTTCACTTGAGACAAATCTCACAGTAACATCACAACTGGCCAGTGCTGCAGTCCAGGAATGTTCTTCCAGGTCTGTAAGGGCAGAGAGTGTGTTGGGGGTGGTGTGGCTGCTCTGTGTGACAGCACAGTCCAGACTGAAGGGAAACATACGGGCAAATTAATAATGGGTTTAAATCAAATATGGTCACAGATCAGCCTTTTTTTTTTTTTTGTAATACAAATTGAGGTTAAAATAAAAACCTCCAATTGCTTAAGTTTTGCCCGCTCTCTTCCCACAATGGCAGAGGAAAGCACTCTCTTCTGGAAAATGGCCTTTTGCATTTTCTCTCTCCCAGATGGCAACTTCCATGTTTTAAATGCAGTGTCAGGAAATTTGTGCAAGCCAGTGCCACAAGGTTATACCATCTCATCCTCTTCAACCCTAAACTCGGGTCATATTGTCAGGACACTCCAAAGGAACAAAGTTGTCTTAGGAGACCACAATTGAACGTGTTCCAGTAGCAGAACTAATTAAGGCTGGCGCCGATCTAGGCAGAATCCCTGAAGATTATTAAAAGTGTATTTACTCTTTCTTGAAAGTCACGCTGAAAATCAAGATTCAAGTAATTCTTTGGGAGTCCATGAAGTCACAATGACATAGGGAAAGAGTTCAGCCCCCACTGAGTTAGGAGTTAGCATTTCTGGTTAACATTCAAGTAATAATCCTCCTTGTCTGACCTTCACTCATTCCCACTGGTTTGTTCCAGCATGAACAGTTCTGCTTTTCTTTGTTAGGAAAAAAAAACAATCAAAAAAAAGAAAGTTGAAAAAGCATGTGAAAATGTCTCTCTCCAGCTAGTCCCTACTTGCTGCTTTCGCATGGTTCCAGCATGGTAAACCAACATCCATCTTTCAAACAAAAGATATTTAGATCACTTTAGGATTTAAGCAGAGCTCAGCTGGGGCAGGGTAAAGGTTGAAGTAATCTTCCAAAGCTCTTTTTAAAGATTAGATATTCATTTTCTATTCCTGTTCTGCAGATAACCACAGCATAGCGATGGAAAAACTAGCACATGCTTGGCTGAACTTCTCATTAATAAGGACACTGCTATCTGGATGATCTTGCTCCCTTTCTCTCTCACACTGAGAGGGAAGGACACCACAACAGACACAAAAAGATAAAATACTCCAACACTTCATAAAGCATAACAGCTTTTTTTGTTAATCAGTAACTGTCACTGGGCTATAAATCCATCAGGTTTACACCCAGGACTGGCAGGAGCTTTGCTGTTAAGATACAGGCCTAAGACCGAAGACAGAAGTGTTTTCCAGCCCCACCACAAACTGCCAGTGTGGTCCTGGGTGGAACACTTAACAAGTGTGTTTCAGCTCCCCACAGTTCAAAAGAAGCTTCCCACCTCTTAAACCTCTCAGAGATTTCAAATTGCAGGGACAGGGACATCTTGCTGTGGGATTGTACAGGAACAACCATGACGGATTTCTGATTAATCCTGCAAGTGCTGCCCTCATAAAAATAATGACACTGCACATACTGCACACCATTAGGACACAGAGCTACTCAGGGTTTGATAACTCAATATGTAATGTCCATCTCAGGACTACATGTTTGGACATCTAAATCAATAGCCAGACTTTCTAAGGTGAGAAACAGGAAACAACTTTCCTGGCTTTTAATATCCATTTTAATATGACTCACCCAGTTACAAACATGTAACTCCCACAGATTTTAATAATTTAAGGTTCTCACATACCTCGTTTTAATTCTCTGCCTCAGTTATCTATCAACATTCCCGACGCAACAACCGAGGACAAAGAACCAAGCTACTGAGAGTAAGGGACTCAGATACTCTAAAAACAGGGACCGTGCAGCTGCCTGTTGCTGAAAAATAAGTTGGCAGTCTATTAAAATTGGCATCAAAATGCATTGCCTGAGAGGAAAACCAACATAAAATGGAAGCCATGGAAGCCTGTCCTCACTGGTTGCTATGAAACAGTACAAACAGACCATGATGCCTTAAGTGAGGCACGGTCCTGCACTGTTTTGCGTGGATTCGAATTGTGATTTTGAAATACTGTATTAGGTACTGCAAATATCTAATAATTCCATTGGGTAGGATGTATTTTACTTACTCCTGCCATTTTACTCAGTGCTTCCCCCTGCCAGGCACAGAGCATATGTAGGAGTTAATGATCCCCAAACAAATGTTTGCTTTTAATTAAATGCTTCTCCTGCACCTCGTTCGGGACCTGGCAGGATGAGGCCCTCAAAAAAGCACATGGAGGCCATGCAGTGAGGAAGCAGGATTTATACCACACAGCAGAGGGGATAAATCAAGTTCATGAAACATGTTATTTCCAGCTGTGATGTTATACATACTGCTTTTGAGAAGCAGCAGGAGCTCTCCTTTTTCCTTACAGATGCTTTAAATATGCAAAAAAAATGGTTTATAATCCTGAGGAGGCATTAAGGATCTTTTAAGGAACTGATACAGTAAAGATTTTTTCTTGAGAGGAAACTGGAAGAGGAGTATCAGGCAGTAAAGATGTCTCCTTGTTAGGTATGAGAATCTTAGCTGCCAGAATTGTTCTTTGCTACTATTGTCACCAAGAAATACTCTTCTCTGCCTAACCCATGATGCTCCAAAGTAACTATATCTCATCTTTGCTACAGGTTTTCTTTTTGGGGAATTTGTTTCCAGATATAAAAAGTCAAAGCATGGTGACAGTGGGTGCTGGTCATGGTGAGTGCATTAACAGACCGATGCCCTCCAAGATACACACCTCTTCCCGCAGACGTGACAGAACTCCTGTGTCCCTTCAGAGAATACCTTCACCTTTCTGGTTTGGCAGATGAAGCCAGTTTTTTTCCTCTCTTTAGTTTCCACTAGCTGAGCTTGCTGGGGAAAACATCTTGCTCTGAAAGACGCCTTTTTGTGCTGAGTATGTTCTAGAAAACAGCTGAACCTTTGCAGCTGTGTGTTTGCCTGTTGCACTTGTAGCATCCTTTGTGCAGAGGTTTCCTGACAAACAGGACCTGGAGCACAGCCTGGGCACCTCTCAGCTGGTGGCTTTATCCTAGTGCTTTTCTTACATTTGCCAGTCCTACCCCAGAAGGAGACTCAGAAAACCAGAGCTAGCCAGCCGAAACAAAAGGAATTTCCTGCCCTCTGTATTAGACCAGGACGGCTGACACCGAGGAGCTCAGAGCCACCGGTCCTGGAATGGTGAGACCTCTCAAGAGCCTGATGAGCTTCTTGATCAGATTTATTATATCTTTGCAATCATTCTGCTCTTTTCATCTCAATGTGATTTGTTTAAATAAACAACCAGCATGGCTTCAAGTGCCATTTCACCCATTCCATGTGCCTCTAGACAGCTGAAGAGGCAGGAAAGAGAATAATAGAAAACTGATGAGAGAAGAAAATGATAAATAAAATCAAAAGAAAGAATGAGCACCCTTAGGGTTATAGTCAGCATCCAGCTGAGAGGTCTGTGGGTACAGAAATATTATTTACACTGAACTATGAATTTTGAAAGTAATATTATAAAAGCCTTCCAGCTTTAAGAATTAAAGAGAAAAGTAATTATAAGAATTACCCAAATGTTAAATGGTTTGAAAATAACTGAAATATTTCTGTCTTCCTAGTGGAATGTTTGCCATGACCAAAAGAACAAGTTTCTAAAAGATGGGTAGGGGGGTTCTCATTCATTTTAAAAAGCAAATATTTTAATAGGTTTCTTTTAATATATATGTTAATGAGCTTACAGATGAGACACAAACCACAGGCCGAGTAAGCAGATGTCTTGTCAACAAGGTCTAGAATTTAGAATCATTAGGGCTCTTTTAAGAAACATACTTACTCTGACATAAAACTGAAGCATATTATAATATTTCAAATTCACACTGCTCTGTGTGACATTTTTTCCTCATTAAAATGAAGAATGACACAGCCAGAGAGAGTCCCATCTTTCCTGCTTTGTATTTGTAGTTCAAACGATGTCTCTAGCAAATTGTCCCAGAGAGACAAAATATTAAGCACCTTGAGTGCTGTTCTGCATGCAATTAATTTCACAGCCTTTGGAAGTTTTTCATGTGTTGTGGTGACCAGTGAAATAATAATTAGTTGCTGCTCATTGTTCCCATCTTGTTCACTCTCTCTTTTCTGCAACCTGTCAAATCCTTTTTAACTCTGCTTGTTTTTTCTAGGTGTCAATTCTTTTACATTGTACAGCTTTCATGATAAAATTCCTGATCTTCTTGTTCGCCCTTCAACTTTGAAAAGCAAAGAATCAGACAGAGCCGAGGAAAGGAAACTTAATGAACGGTAACGAAAACAAGGTTTCTGAATCCCAGCAAAGAAACTACACGTATGATCATTAAGTAAATACTGTAAAAATTAGGTCTAGTTTCTGAGTTAATTACCTGTTGGGTTGAGATTGAGGTTTTGTCAATCCACTGAAATCCATAGGAGTTTCCTACTGTCCTAAGAGACCTTCTATCCAAATTTCCATCCAATTAAAGTCCTCTTTTAAACACACTTCCTTTGGTGCACACATACATACATCCAAAGGCAAATTCCGTCCTTTGGCTCTCATAAAGTAGTGAAATTTATACCAAAAAAACAGCACTCACGTAGAATACATTTCTTGTGACATTGTTATTTATCCTAAAATCTCAGGAAAGCTGTAATTAAAAGAGTGTTGTAAACACCACCAGTGGTACAAACAGAACAATATGCAATATGACATAAAACATAGAGACCTTGAAGCTGAATTTTACAACTGTAGGGGACAAATCTTCCAAGCAATGAATTGGTTTGGGGTTTTTTTAAGGATAAGTTTGAAAGAAAACCAAGCAAGTCTCCACAGTGCAGAGGTTTGATGTTACACATGGAAGATCTGAAGGTGAGCCCACATTCATCCCAAGTGACCCAAGAATGCTTCTGTCTGAGACAGAACACAAAATCATCACTGAAATAGCACAAGGTCAAGAAAAAGGATCTCAGTTTTTTTATTCTAAAGCCATAATATTAACCATTGGAAATACAAACATTTGAGTGCAACTTTATAAATAAAATAATGTCACAGGCCATAAGAATGGGGACAGCAGGTATTTGGAAACCTGTAATGACAGCAGAAGCTCTTTAGGGCAGAGGAACTTAAAAAAAAATTGGTTTTCAGGTTGAAAACAAACAAATAAACAAGAAAAATGAATCAATGAAGTATATAAAAGAAATTAATTTTGTACAAATTTTCAGGAAACAGCAAAACCTACAGATATACAGGTTTTTTCAAAACTCATCAATCATCACATCCTTGTGCTTCCATTCCTCCAAACAAGGCCACTGCCTGTAAGTATCAAATTCTATGCATTCAGAAAAAGGAAATATTTCCCAGTACTTTTTGTTGTCCAAAGTCAATATGCAATTTTTAATGTTTCCGTGTTTGATTAGCCTCACTGGAAAATATCCTGGGTTTCACAGGTTTTATTTCTGTAACTCCAACAAGTTCCTATGGAAGTTTTAGCAGAGATTCTCTTGTTGTATAGTGGAAAAATAAGTTTAATTGCCTGGGAATTGTAGCTATTGAGCACGAGAAAAAAGAAATCACTTTCCAATAACAATTCCCACATGTAACTTCGGTAGGAACTTTTCAATTAAAGGGGAGGAAATGTAATAAGAGAGCACTCCATGTTTACACAGCACACACAGGGGAAGGAAGGGAAATGAATCCCAGTATGAGGCTTCCCACAGACTGGAGAAACTAGTTTCATTTTTGCACTTCACAACGTACCCATTTTCCAAAGCTTCAAACACAACCCAACGAGAAGGACAACTAAATCACACCAGCCCAGGTTTAAAGAGTGAATTTTGCCCTTTCAGGGGAAAACTCAGCAAGAACATACAAAGAACATACAAGCTGCTGACGAGATTATACAGCAAATAGCAGGGCTGTGCAGAGCTGGGCACTGGAGCAGCACAAGACATTTCTTTGCTCCTGCCCAACTGATATCCTCTGCCTTTTAACACTGTGCCCTAGACATATTCAGAAGTTGCATCCAAGAAGTGTCTCACAGCACTGGGAGCTGTGAAGTCCCAGGCAGCCCAACAGCCTTTTTTCCTTCCTATTTGCTGAATGTTTAAGAGTTTTAAGTCATTCATTTAAAGAATTTACCATTGCTTTTCCCAGAACGGACAAAAGCATACACTGGCACAGCTGTAACACCTGATAAACTTGGCCTTTCCACCGGTAGAAAAGAGAGGGGAGGTCACCCACTTCCATAAAAGACACTTTCTCAGGCTTCCTCTGCCATGTGCCCGGTTGGTGCAGCACACGTAGCACTTACATACTGTAAATACAGTGGGTACACGTTCTGTGGAAGGAAGAGAAGTTCCCCAAGTCATGATCTCTGCAGGTCAGGCTGAATTCAACCTCTCTATTAGTTATTATGGGCTAGACAAGTACTGTGTGAGTATTGAACATCCATGAACACGGGACAGGCTGGGCCATGTGGATGCACATGAGGTTGCTAAGCTGTGAGCAGGTGTAGGTACCTCAGAGCACTGAGCACAAGGACACAAGGAACAGTTCCAGGGAGTTTTCATATCAGCAGCTTGTTCAACACCAAAAAAAAAGAAAAAAAAAAAAGGAGATTCATACTTAGGAATTTGCCTCTGTCATTTTAAAAAATAGGTGAATTTGGCTAACCCCTTGATTTAGGTTGATCTCTTGTGGTCAAGTTAAAGAAGTGCAGGAAAGGCAAATTATCTCCCCAGTTCTTTTTCCCTATGTCAAAACACACAAGCAACAAACAAACAAACACAACACTGTGAATTTGGGCTATTTACCAAGGAGATAAGAAGTACACACATCGGAGGTACACAGGCAAGTATCTCCTGGGTGGTACTACAATTACAGGAGACAGCCCTGGCTTTCAGGGGGGTTTGATGCAGTTGTTTTGTATTCCAGCTGCAGTAGCTCAGTGCCATCCAAAACGCGACTGAGCTGAAAGAGGTAGGAAAACAAAAGCATCTCCTTCGTCCCAAATGAATTCAACTTCGTTAGTTTTGGCAGCTTTTCAAAGATCAGAAAAAAAATATTTGTTTGATCTTTCCCTTTCTTTCCACTTAAGGTCAATGATTAAAACAGGATCAGCTCAGTGACTACACCTCCAGTTCACAGTCTGTTGGATAAACATACTCAGTACCATTTTGACAGCTGTGGAAAAAAATAAAAAAAAAACCAAGATTTTTTATAACAGCTTTACAGAACGGGGAAGATTGTTGCTTTCTCAGGCCTGGCCATGAGGCAGAACAATTCTGTTCTAATTCTTCTCTCTGCGATAAACCTATTTGTTGTCAGCCAGCAAGTCATTCCCACCGAAAATTTTGGATATGTCACAAGCTTGACACACAAACCAAATTCAGTCCTCAGCACGTAAAACCATCTGCACAACACCTTAGGATTAGTAGTTTTTGCCAGTGGCAGAAATGCATGGGAATAATAAAAAGGGGTTCTCATTAAATAAGCAACGAGTCTTGTCTAAAAAGTTGCATCTGACACACCTTGTCCTGCCATTACTTAAGGTGTCATTTTTAAAGAGTCCAGACAGACACATCAGTCCTTGAAGTGCAGTGGCTTCTGAATTCCTATCTGCATCACTGCTGCTAAAACAAAAGCTAAATCCTAAAGAAGATGTGTATGTAGATAATGTAAACTTTGAAGAGAATATTCACCTGTTTCAAACCCTATTTGAGTAATTCTCTAGAAGCGCTTAAGCAGACACACTGTGGACTGGGAAAAACATCCTATTATCAACTTGAGAGATTTAAGGATTAGACTGAATCCTCTAAGACTCTTTAAAAACAAAAACAACTTTCCCTCTGCTCTTGTAATGGACTAATTCCATTTAGAAAAATCTTCCTCAAAAAAAAAACATAATCTTTTTTTTCAGGGGGGAAAAAAAAATCAAAACAAAGTAGTGGGAATACTGCAAGGGGAAATAGTGTCCAAGAGGACCTTAGAGTGGCAGAGTTTCACTGGGTTCCTTACAGAGCTTTTTTATGTTTCAGTGGAAAAAAAAATATGGTCTCTTGTGCAAATACTGAACAATAATGATCAATTCATTCAGTATTTCACACTCCCCACTCCCCCCGAGAAGCCTGAACCCACCTGATACACTGTGCATACAATAGACAGAAGTAGCACAAATTACAGAAAACTTGAGGAAAGAATGGCCTGACTGAGATTACTTTTTACAAGGTCTTAAACCCAAGAGAAAAGCTTTGCTATAAAAATGCATTTTAAGAATTATAAAGAACAAAGTTCTAACAAAACAAAAAAAAATAAGAAAGTTGAAAACAATTATTAATATTGCAATGACAGAGCAAACCAAACAATTGGAATAACTCATAGTACTCTGGATTAGCTCTTCTGGATTAGCTGTATGCAAACTTATAAAAAACTCACTATTAGTCCAATCCTATTCCCATTTAAATGAATCGAAAAATGTTAACAACTTCTTTTTAAATGAAAATTCAGATCAAATACAAATTAAAATAACATAAATATTATTACTGATGAGCTTAGTGCTTGGTGGAGAAAACTGGCTGTACTGAATACCATGCCTTTGTTTTAAAATTTGTTGGTTTAGGTCTCGGTATTTGGAATAAAGCCTGGTTTTCAAAGTCAGTTTTATCTGTCACAATATGTTTGGTTCATGTCCATAAGTTATTTGCACATGGTTTACTTGAGGACACAATATATAGTAACTTTCAAGCGTTTTGAGAATTTCAAATAGGTATCCAAGAGGTAAACCATACACAGAGCCTCATTTATCCGGCTATTGCAAAGACTCACTGGGACTTCTGAAAAAAAATAAGAATAAAATGAGGAAGTGGTTCTTTTGATTCCAGTAGATATTTTAGTAAATAAAGAAAAATGGGACAAATTATTTTTTTTAAAAAAATCAAACTTTAGAGACACCAAAATATTGATTAAGCTGCTCTGAGAAGGCTCTTGAGAACCCAAGCTAAAAGAAGTTCTAATAATCAAAGGAAAGTCTGTTATAGCAAAAAGTGTAATGGTATCAATAACTGTTAATAAGCAACTTTGGCAGCTGCCTGCAGACAAATAAATCATTTGTTGCTTCCAGAGAGCTGGGGTTCGAGGCTGGCTGAGAAGTACTGTAAAATCGTAGGAAAGCAACTAAATTGATAACAAAACCTTGTCCATCAGCAACATTTGAGATATTCAGGGGGTTCATTAGGCAGAATAGGCTCAGTGCTCACACTGGGCTTTGCAGTTGCTGACCAACATCAGGGATGGACTCTCAGCAACATCCAAGAACCAGTAATTACCAGCAAAGCTGATGCTAAAGAGCCCCTGCAGGTAGAGAATGAAGAGACTGTCCCAGCAAGTCATTGTGGGTTTTGCTCTTTAAGACTTTTAATGAAAGAGAAGCAGATTATTAGTCACTGGAAAATATCCAAGGATACGATATATCTCATTTTGTTTGGGTTCTGTTCACTTTCAGGGCATTCTCTGTTCAAACATTCAGCTTATATTATTTAAATTACCTGAAGCACTGACTGTATGTTTGAGAAAACAGTGCCACAGCCTCAGCAGAGCTGTGTTATGTTTGATGCTTAGCAAAACAGGAACCTTTTATACAGTCTGGCAAAAGTGAGACTTAGAATGCATAAAGCGTAAGTTCCATTTTCAGATTAGTGCCTCTAGCATGTGGTAAAGGGAACTGAAATCTCTGGGGATATCTGGCACCGCTTCCAGAAATTGTTCCTGCTGTGTCTAAACTATGATATAGCAGTTTTCCAATTTTCTCCTGTATGAAGTGCACTGTAGGAGTTATTTCCATTACTGATTCATTGTTAAAGAATTCTATGCTAATCACTACTACATTATGAATCAACTTTTTTAATACACTTCAACAGGTATCCCTTTCCTCAATCTCAAAGTTGTCTGCTTCCCAAGCACAGGAAAATCCAGCTCATTCTCTGTCTGCAAAAAAACCTCAATGGCTTGCATTTAATTTCAAAAGAGAGGGAAATGGAATTTTCTGTGGATTAATATAGAAGGGTCAGAGGGTTGTCTCAGGTTAGTTTAAAACAATGAAGTTCTGCCTTCTTGCTGTCCTTGCACACCTTACACTGATGCCCAGCAAAACCAGGGGGAAGTCACAGTGAACCATCTGAGTTTTTCCTTCTTTATGAAGGACTAATTTGAAATCATAGGGGTTTGCCTTCCTATTTTAATAATGTTGACAGAAATAAACAATAAGCAAAACCCACTCTCCAAAAACAATTCTGTACTTAAACTTTGTTTTGTTCAGAAGAGAAAATGAAAAAGAAAAATCAACCTAGAGAGCATTTAATTATTTTTTTCCTGTTCTTAGGGAAACAGAGGCTAACATAGTACCTGAGAACACAAATTTTAAGTACTTTCTATTTCCAAGGAGAAAATACAAATATTTACGAAGCAGAAGTCTCAATGAAAACCTTTACATTATTTGGAGGATCTTACAAGACTAGATTCTGCAGCATAATAAAGACAGACAAATGAGTGAAAATATATGCAAATAATATTAATGTCCCCTTAAGACGTTCTAAATTTTAGCACTGATTACTCTACGTTTATGTATCTTTATGACTTCTCAAATACTATGCAATTTCACTGAGATGAAAATAGTTTCCTATCCAATTGATTTTTTTTTAATCATAGGAAGTTATTAGTATTTGTATTTTTTAATCTTTATCACTCACAGTCTTTAAATGATCATTTTAAAGTTGCTGATTAGATGAAGACTGCAGAATTCATTATAATGTGTCAAGAGTAATTGTTAACAGATAGATAAAATAATTACTCTTATTCTTTGTGACTAAATATCACATTTAGAGTATGACAAGAATCTTTGCTTTTCAGTTTAACCCTTGCATGTCCTTGGCTTATTGCACAATGGGTTGGAGATTGCAGGAGCTTTTATTTTGCTGGATAAATGGAAGCTATTAACAAGGTCCTTGTAGTGGAACATTTAGGAAACATCATGGGCTCTTCATTAGCATAAATGCCAATATATAGCACAGCCACTAATGTAAAAGAGCCAAAAACTTTTAGTAAGAAGGATGGAAGGAAAGGAGAGAATCAATTTTTTTTCTGCTTCATTTAATTTAAACATTTTACATCTCTCATTTGTGAAGTGAATACTAATTGAAAAACCTCAGCATTAAACCACACACATAGATCAATCAAGTAAACTGCACGTTCATTTACGCTTTGGGAGTTCTTTCCTGAAGTCAGAACTCCACAGATGTGGAGAACAAGCCATTTGGGATAAGCCCACGCTCACTGTAGCTCGCCTGTGGATCACACACACGGGTTCTTCTTTCCCCCACAGGAATGTAAATGCAGAGTTACACCAGCAAGGTCAGTGTGAAAAGGGAATTTCAGTCATAGTCTGCATGTTTGGGTTCAGCTTTCTGATAGTTGGCACTGCTGCAGGATGCAGCACAAAATGCTCAAGAACAAAGCAGAACTTGCTAAGATTGACCAAATTCACTTTTGGGTTCCCTCAACAAATATTATGGATGGCAGAGAGCTCTTCCTCTCATCCAGGGAGACCATTAGAGTGCCAAGCCCTTCAAGGGCAGAGCTGACTAGAGAATAGAGCTGATGAACTAGGATTTGACATCTTCCCAAGTGCCAAACATTCCAGGGGTCATCCAGCTTACGTTGGCCCCCCTGAGCAGTACAGATATTCTTAAAAAATACCCGGTGCCTGTGCCATTGAACTCTGCTTGCCTTGTCATTTCTTTATCACTCTTTCCTTGGACAAAATTGCTTCCCCAAAATTTAACCTTGCACATTTCTTTGGGCCAAATTGTCATCAGATCAGTGACATTCCTGTCTTCTATAATTGAGTTCCCCTGTTGGCAGACAGCTGGCCAAAGTTTACACAATTAAATGTTAGCTGAGCATGGCAGAATAACTTTGGAAAGCCCCATACAACAAAGAATATATCTCTCCATAATTTCTCATGGCCAAGACAGCACCTTGAGCCATGTTAAGTAGAATATTTTTCTTTAAAAGTTGTCTTTTTTTTTTTCTTTTTGTGGTATTTTAAATTGGGAGTGGCATTATTATTTATCTAGGAACCACTCAAAAATCTGAAAAATAGGTACCTAAATGAAGTACTTTTTCCTTTCACTTGTGTTCTAGTGAAGAGCTTCAACAAGTTTATTCCACAGTATGAATAGAAAACTAATGCCAAAATATTTATATGGCCCATAACTCACAGACCCATTTCACCAGCTAATGATAATCATTATTTTTTGATTACTTTGACAACAAATTTGACAACAGCACTGCAGAGCTTAAGAAAAAGAAATATTTGGCACATTCTTTGTTGGCTCAACTTCATTTTTTAAAAAAGCAAACAAATGAAAAATTCATATTGGGTGCTCTCCCCTGAACCTCTGTCCACATGACACTAGTTTTTTCCACATTTGTTAAGGATGAGATCAATGCTTTTAAACAGGGGGCAGTTTGAACTTGTGACCCACTGAAGAAAGTTTTATTAGGAAGCAGATGTATTTCGAAGCATTTAGGAAAACTGCTTCTTAATTTGGGACACACAAAGCTCAAGCAAGTATAATTTTATGTAAATCAGAATTTGTTGCTGTTGTTGTTGCTGTGAGCTTGGTTTGATTAGAACTTTATCCCACACACTGGGTGCCCTTAGAAGAAACTTCTTAAGATGAGCAAATATTTTGAGACCTTTCCCCATCCATTGCAAGACCCTGCCTAGAATGAGAATCTTGTCTGTAGGAAACATTTAGAGAGATATTATCAAATATCTGTCCCAGCCTTAAGAAAAAGGAAACAAAGGAATTAGAAACATAGCTGAAGAAGATTTTCTTAACCTTGAGATTTCCCTCACTAAGCCATATGCTGCAGTTTCTCAAAGGCTATTGTTGCAGCACAGGCAGAACAATGAGTATTAGTTGAATAATCAGGATAGATTATCAAAATATATAAAATCAAAGTCTGTACCCTACAGCAAGCCATAAAGAAAAGCAGCCATCTGGAGCTCACGAAATGTTTCTAGCTTTGTCAGTAAGACTTTGTTATAAATTGACAATATAGGCTGCTAATTAAAAAAGCTACAACTAACCATTCTCCCTCTCTCCAGGGATTATTTCCCACCCATGCTTTAACATTCATAATTGTGATCTTCATAAAAAGGTCTTTAAGCCTCTGGGGCTACAGGAGACTGACTACAAGGTTTTTGACTTCCCTCATTCACAGCCAGTAAGCCCTAAGAAGTGTGCAGTCAGTCCTTGCCCAGTTCCTGTTTTGTTGCTGATTTCAAGAAACTTCCACATGCCATTACGAAAACCGAAAAACAAGGAAAACCAACTGGAAATTCAGATATGTCATTCTGAGAATCTCAGCCCCTGTGATTTCTAAGTAATGCAGTGACAAAAGAAAAGGTGGCTTGCAGTTTTCCACCTGTTCCACCAAAAACTCTCAGCAGCAGCCAAAAGAGGAATTTCGAAGGGCCAAACCTGTACTTCGCAGTGTGCACACAGAAGAGGAGGCAAACAATTGCAGGCTACAGGCATATATTAACTTATGCACACGTATTTATAGATTTTTATAACCCAGAAGGTGCCACTCCATTCCTCCTGGTCCATACCAGCCACCTCCCCCAGAACCAGACACAGTACAAAGGGCAGCCCTCCAACACTGGAGGGGATCAGAAGGGCTGTGCACAAACCCTTCCACAGATAAAGGTTCTTTGTGATGTGTTCAGATTTCTAGTTCAGGTGCTGGTTTAAAAAAAACCCGACTTTGTTTCACATGATGGAAGGTGCCCTACTTACTGAGGAGACAGGTTACTTTTGCTGTTTTGATTTCCTGCTGGCCAGCATGTACAGATGGTTTAAAAAAAGAAATAAAAAGAGAAAGAGAGAAAAAAAGGGACAGATGACACTGAAGTACAGAAGAGATTAACAGGGTCACTGGCTTGCACTCCTGGGGTCTGGTTGAAGGATTCCTGCTTCTTAAAACTGTGAGCAGCAAGAGATGACGGACTCATCGCTCAATGAAAAGTGAGTTACGACTTTGCAGTGTGAACTTGCTTGGCTGCTTTCCATTGCCTTGGCTCTGCAGGATGTGAAGGCTCATGGGAAAGCACTACTTTGATGTTTGCCTGAATTTTTCTGTGGAACATATTAGACACGAGGCGTATCAGGTACAAGTTCAAAGCATCTGGGCTAAAGTCACAGTCGGTATTGATGATTTTCCTCAGTGCTTCAGGTGACATTTTAAGCAGGGTATTTCATGTGCTAATAAGCACAGAACCCAGACTATTTGACTAGGAACAATAGGTCTTTTGTAAAAAGATGTATAACATGGAGTCATGCTAAACTTGACAGATATTAGGCTAAGATACAGAATTACCCAAGGACAGTTGGGTAGTGTGCTGGCATCTTATTATGCCAAGGAGACAACAGAAGTTGTGTTGTTAACACAGAAATGTGGCAAGAGCTCCCAAAACATGTGACATGTGAGATGCAGAACATCTAACACCAGGGATGAAGCTGGTCCTTGAACCCCCTTTACAAAACTGGCATGGAAAGAAATCCTATTCATAGGGGAGGAAAAAAGTTAATCCTGCATTGTAGATTCTTTTTTGTCTTGTACTTTGTCATGCTATCTTTGCAAACAAATGATCATGCTTGCCTGTATTCATATCCTACTGATATCAGGAAAAGGAAAGTTCATCATTCCAACTGGTTTCTGGTTTGAAGAATAGGAACAAATTTTCTTTGAGGCTTCAACTTCTAAATATATCCATGTTCTTTCTGGTTCTAGCAAGTTTCTAGGGATAGGGAGAGAAATTCAGGCCCCTGTGAGATCTGGTCTTGCAAAGAGCTTCATGGCATAAAGCTGCTGGGCTCACATCAATCCATATAAACAGATGGAGATCAAAGAAATCAGGCAGATTTACCCTTCAGTTCAATTTGTGTCTTTCATAAACAAGCTTGCAGCCTGCTGACAGAGACAAAACAACCTGCTTTCAAGTCCCATCATCCTCTCAGTTCCTAACTGACTCGTGATCCCTGTGCATCATGAGAAGGGAGTAAGGAAAACTGACTCTCCTTTCTTCCAAGAATCTCTTCCGTACCGGTTGTTTTTCTGGGGTTTTTTTCCTGTTTAATTATCAACCTTGTCACGAGAAGGATTCATCAAGGTGCAGAGACACAGTCCAAGGAACCTACTGGATGCTGCAGGCAGGGGATTCTAGGGTGTTCCCTTCCACCACCCTCGCAAATTAAAATACATACTTCCACCTTTTTTCCTGTGCCAGAGGAGCAGAGGCTTAAATGGGAACTTAATGTGAGACACTTTGGGTCAAGTTCTGTTGACAGTGTCAAAGTCAGTGATAAACCTCCAGCTGACCTGGAGATGGAGCACTAGAAGTCCTAAAATAATATGAAGTAACAATAGATTTCTTTAAAAACAATAGTGTAACTTCCCCTTGAAAAGCAGACAACTTCCAAGAGACTGGTTGACATTGAATGCGAAATACAGTGTTTAAACATTTCTCTGTGCAGCAGAAGCCTCAGACAGAACTGCTACCTCTCTTGAGAAGGGGGGGGTTATATTTCTCTCTTGATCTGAAAGGTGATTTCATGCTTCAGGAAGTAAAGAAAGTTTGTGCATTGACAATATAAATGCAGATGCCTCCCATAATGATTGACACCAGAGGTCGTGCAAGTGGAGTTCCATTTCTACTCCCTGTAGATCAAGCAGCCAAGCGAATTAACATCTCTTCAGGAATTAGAAAGTCAAAGTCTTGACAGCTCTGGCTTTCCCCCTAGTAATGGGCTCAGTTCAGAAGGCCTCGTTGAGGTCTGATCTGCTCCTCACAATTATCTTTTTTAATAGACAGTATGAAAGCCAATGACACTCAAAGTGTACTGTCATAGAGGGAAATTTCTTTCCCTGTAAAGGACATAAGTGGCAATGAAAGAAACTATTACATACAGCAAGCTGTAAAACACTCTGTCATAAAGAAGTATTAATTTCATAGAGCTGACAGAAAACTATCTCTGCCCCAATCCCAAATGTACATCCCAAAATGAGAGACCATTTCAAGCTTATATCTGGAAGAATAACGCTGTTCATGTAGGAGGTAAGCAAAGTGTATTCCTAACAAGTTGGTTTTGCAATTTGTGCTCTCTCACCAAAAAGGGAATTTTGCAGCACAATAGCAAAGCTATTGAACTACAACCCAAATATTGTGGCAAATAGTAAAAAGTGCAGCTCAGCATTTTCCCCCGCTGTGTCTTTTTGGACTGTTGCCTAATCTCTTCATGTATAAAGGTATACAAAATACAACCCAGCACTGGAATATCAATAGGGAAAAAATAACTCTGTTGGGTTTTTTTTCATGATGGCAGGTGAACGTGGCATTTGCAGGCAAGACTGTAAAATTTAAAGTAAATTATCTTTCTGGTCAGTTGTAACCACACTAAGCCCAGCTGTGTCTCTGCTAGAACACTGCTCCATCAGGCCCATTATTTCATCAGTGGATTTTCCACCACAGCACATGCCAGTTCCCATGTGAAGTCCCCACATATGTGCACTCACCTACTGGTTTGCAAACCATTTTTTACAAAAGCCACCAGTGGCCCCTCTGGCAGAAATCTCAAGAATCCCTCTCTGTTATGCAAAATAAGAAAACTTTTCTCAAGGCACCACAATAAAACCTGATACTTACACTTAGTGTTTATTTGTTATTCATCTGCTTTCCTCAGTGCCTAAACTGTACAAATGCATTTCTTTTAACAACTCTATGCCAACTCAATGTTAAAGACAACATTTTGGTACCACTGCTACTGTAGAAAATTAGAAGAATATTCAACACAACTATTTAATTCCATCTCCCATCTTAATTCTCAGCTTAATTCACTGCTACCTACAGACTATCACAGTCCTGGAGCTATGCAATGCAACAAAGAAAACAAGATACTGCTCAGTTTTCTGGTGTGTCCCTCTGTAATTTCCAGGATTATATACTACACCATGGCAGGTAGTGCTGGCTGCTTTCAAGGGGAATTTCTTGACAGTGAAGTTTAAGGAAACTCAGACTTTGGCAGCAGGAAACCACCAAAGCAAATATACAGATAATATTCTCCAATAGAAACTGTTTTTAGCATTTCTGACTTGCAAACTTATTCCTTAATCTAACACTTGTTACATCATCAGCTCCAGAGAATTTTAACAAATAAGATTGATACTCTTGCTACAGTGAAGGTGTTGTGTTCTACCCCAGATGAGGATCTGATCCTGCCTCTTGCACCCTGTCCAAGAGTTCCAGTGGCCTGTTTGGGAGCTATCCAAACATGTGTTCCTGGATAGAATATAAATAGACAAGAAGGAACATAAAAACAAGCCCCCAAAGCCAACTTGGAAATACTTCTTAAGTCACTCATGAGGCACTGATCATTGTCCAGCTGCCCCAGACAAGAGACTTCAAGGTTAACGCTTCCCCTGACCTACCGGCATTCTCTCAAAGATAAAATTTCACACTGACCAGGACTCTTGGTTAGAGGGACGAGACAGAATGATTTAACATGTCTCCTTTTACTGGATCTCTTCCCATCTCCTTTAACTTTTCTCATGCTTTTTTTTCCATCAGATATTAGTTTAAGCCTGTATGTGCCACTTTAAGTAGGACATCCATCCTTCAGCTGCTGAGAAAGTGCAGTGCTGGTCTGACTGAGAACTTGACAAGCAGAGGCAGATTGTAGGGGGTCAAGCTTCTCTTCCAATTTGTCTGAACTTTTTAATGACCTTTCTTTGTAGCAGTGATTTTCCACATGAAAGGCACATTTGGTGCTGTATCCCTTGAAACTTAGCAAAGAAAACAAAATACACACACAGAGTGATGAGAGCTAAGCAAAGAAGGAAAAAAAGGATTCCATAAAAATGAAGATTCTGGTTTTCATGCCTCTTTGCCTTCTCCTTCCATTCTTGAGAACAGATTTACTAAAGCAATTAAAAAATAATGCTGTCTGACAAATGGAGTTGATAGGCTAGGACCATTACAGCATCTTTTGATAGTAACAAGCTTTTAGCACATGTCAAAAATATATTATGTTTAATTAACATATACCTGAGGCACCTGAGGTCTAAATAGACCATGGGAGAATAACATTATTCAATACTATGTATATACTGTAACTTAGACCAAAAAGGTTCCAAAGAGGAGGAGTAACAAAGTACAGTCCTTCATCTTCCTCTCATTCCTCTGCTTTTAAGGCAATAAAAATTAAGGTCCTTCCAAACAGAAGCACTCCATACTCACAAAGGCTCATACAAAACAACAAAGTAAGTTCTGTCTACCTATAAATATGTGACATAAAGTTTAAAAACTCATGACCTGACTAAGCATTCACAGGAATGGCAGCGTCAGGCTGCCATCGACGCCCTGATGTCCTAGGAGGCAAGAATATGATGAGAACTGGCTGAGATGCCAGGGCTCAGGAGCTGTCTGGGGTTCAGAGTGTTCCTAAGCTCTCCCTGGGGCACAGCAGGCATGCAGCCATCCACAGAATCATGAGATTATAAGACACTGAGGTCCTCTCAAAAAATTTCTCCAAGTCAAAAGAACTTAGGGTGTGGAACAGGTTCTATACTTCAGACTCTCAAGATCTGACTTTGACTATTTCAAAATAACTAGAAAGTACAGAGAACTTCTACAGTAATTCACAAGCATCAGGTAGTTCAGGTCCAGATAAATCCATTCATGGGCACATTTCCAGTACACCTTTGTGAAGACAAACACAAAGCTACACAGCACCACTGCTAACAAAAAATGCCCCATCCTCTTTTCAAAACTTTCTGACTTCTTTCGTTTGATTCAAGGAAATAATACCATCATTGCACTGATGATGCTAAAGAGATAAGTGAAAATACATTTGAAAATTGTGCAGGTTTGCATTTGATTCTGCTGTCAGTAATTTACTGCAACTTCTTGGGAGACAGCCTGGACACGAAGTTCAGGCAAACACAATCTCTTTGCAGCCTCAGAAAGCACAAAGCATTTCAATCCTACGGCTGTAAAAATTTCACTTAGCAAAAAGATGTTCCCAGAGCCTTACAGGATCAAGACCTCCCAATCAGACCATCAAACCATGCGGGTGTGAGTTGTGTAGTACGTTACAGTGATCAAAGCAAATGACTGACGACAGCCCAAGCACAGCATCTCCAGCCATAGCTAAGGGAAGGATTTTCAGTAACAACATTCCCTGTGCAAACCCCAAAGAATTGATCCAAAACCAGAGACAATCAGGTCTTCATTCAGAGACCAATTGTCTTTGACAATAGAATCCAAACTGGATCTCTTGTTAGAGTATCAAACTCAGTACTTCCACTTATGTAGACAGATGAAGAGATGTTGTGTGTATCTCTCCTACCTGTTTGTCTTCAGGAAGGGCAGTGGGGGATGAGAGGAACAAAGCACAAATGCAAGACAACAAAATGGTTCTGTAAAACACCCTATGGGAAAAAAAAAATATTGACCAGGATAGATACATGTAGAGCTGAATACCTCATCAAATAATCAGGCTCTGCTGAAAACCCTGTGTCTGAACAATAAAACCAGTAAATATTATTTCATCATCATCATCATCATCATGGCTAGGCTTCGCGAACGAAGATTTGTGAAGGACTCTACCCACGCTTGCTACAAGCGCGCTGATGGCTAAAAAGGCCAATGCGAGATAGACACGTCCGGTTGCAAAAGGCACAGCAAAATGGCTCCCCAGGTGGTACTGAAAGGACACGGTTCTTTCTGCGTTGCCTTTTCTCCTCGAGAGTGAAAATATTATTTATGTGTATAATATTGATCCTTTCATCCTGTAAAATCCTAAAGCCCCTCATAAGCAAGAGGCACAGAAATCCATGGAACACAACAGCCATTGAAACAAAGCAATAATTAAGTGTTACCAAAACGAGAAAATCCCAAATGCTCAATTCGAGGAAATCGACAAAAAGCACCAAGAGAAGGATCCAGTAAAAATCAGATAAAAACTATATAACAGTAATAACATGTTTTTCCTTTTGTCATGTTTCTCTGGTTTGTTACTCATTAATAATCTTTGCTAAGATTCAAAATCAGACTCTCCTCCTTTGGTTTTCCCAGAGCACAAATAAAGAACACGATTGATGTCTCTATTTTTTTGCTTGTAGCAAAACACCAACCTTCTGTATAGCTGATTTTGATCTGAGATGGAAAACCCAAAATTATTAACTATTCATTAACTATTTCCTTTCCTTATTGTCATATGAAAGATTTCATGTTTCCTGTTTTAGATTCCATGTCAGAGGAAGAAAGTAGATATTAGAGTGCTAGTTCATTTAAAAAACCCCAACATCCTATGTCATGCTCTACCTATAGTTCAGGAAAGGTGAAGTGCTGTCAATCACTACAGGGAACCACAGGTGGGGTGCACAGAAAGGAGTGCACCATAATCTCGTTTCTGTCTGTGATCTTGTTCCCCTTCCTTCTACTTTCTCTGTGTTTTACGTTTTCACGGCAATAGGGAGTGAAACAGGTCTGAAGTGGACTGGTGGAGTTGCTCAGACTGAGGCAGGAGCTCAGGTCCGTGATGCCAGCTCCTACCCAAACCTACATTTACATCTGTGAGAAAAGCTTCAGAAAACCAGAGAAGAGGGAAAAAAAAATCTTAAAATTTTAAGTGATGCAACAAAACAAAAAGAAGAAACAAAGATGGACATGCGTAGACATGTCACTATATTTTTACAGGATAGAAAACAACAGGGGGATTACAAAAGGTAGGTATGGAATATACCCATCATCTGAAACCCAGGTCAACCCTTTTGCCCTGAACAGTTTTGCAGTTTGCACTCAGGAAGATTTTAGCTGAGCTTCATCCATGTTTTGTGCATTTCTGTCCTCACGTACCCACCATCTGGAGAGGCAATTCCAGGGGCAGAGCTGGGGAACGCCATCACAAGAAACCAGTCCTTTTGGGTTTTTATATGACTGAACTGCTGATAATCTGAAACATACTTTTATTGCAGCACAGTGAAACCTAGTGACAGATGGTAATAATCACTTAAATCTCCTTTATGCAACCAGCTTTTACTTTCATTGAATAAATCATTAATCTACAATATATTTGTGCCTGTGTTGTGCATTTCAGAAGAAGCACTGTGAGGCATTTTTTGTGGAAAACTCATGGTCACTTACCTATCATTACCACCAGATAGAGCAGGTAAAGTCTTGATCCTTACAAAGTCAAAGGCAAAACTCCACTCCTTCCTTCAGGGAGGACCAAGATTTCACCTAAAAAACCTCCCCAGCACAGACAATCTTAAAGTAAAAGTATACATTCAAATACCTCAAACTCTGAAGAGGTGCAGCTCATGAACTGATCGTTGTGCCTCCAACTCTAAAATGGACCAACAAATGGACACATGCAAATCCATTATGGTATGACAACCCCTCCTGCAACATTTTCATCTCTCCAGCACAGGGCAGCGTGTTTGAATTTGTTTAGCCAGTCCAGACTTAGGAATCAGCAATCTTATGTAAAGGATCTTATTATATGAATGAATTGGATAATCCTGAAGATACACACACTTCTATGGAAACTAGATCTGGCCAAAATACAGCTTATTTCATCAACCAGTTAGAAATTGTTCTAACTAGAAGGAATAACTTTCTTTATTTTACAGGTGGCAATACTGGGGCTTACAAAGGCAGTTGCAGAGAAGCAACAGAACCTTTTCTAACTCCCTCTCTGCTGGGCCACATGGTCTTTAATAATCATGTACTCCTAGAAGTGGGTATTTGCAGCCCTTTGTCTCTGGCAGGACTGTCATAGACTGAGATAATCTTCTCCTTCCTTTATGACAATAAAAACAAGAGAAACAGAAATAGACTAAACAACTAAAGGGCATCTAATCAAGATATTACTGTAACTAATGTTTTCCATATCCTCCTCCCAGTCCCTACACAGTTTCCTGGAGTTTATGGAAAGTAACAGAGATTAGAAAATGTTCCATTTTAAAATAATAGTAATTAAAGTCATTATTACCTCATTATTTAAAACCCAAGCTATACTGCAACTTAAAGTAGAAAAGTGACATGATCTTTTCCTACAGAGGGAACCATCACTTAAAGCTGAAAAAGCACTGCTATTATTTCCACTGCTAATAGTGACAGAGTCTGATATCATCTCATACCTGATGATTCTGTTTCCTGACTAAACTCCTGCTGAAGCTCTACTTTCCCTGCCCACTCTGAGGAGCAAACACCTGCAGCCAAGCACTCCAAAGGTGTCATTATGGGTAGTGCATTGATCGTCGTCAAATGAAAGTAATCAGTACAAAGCCCAAAAGGGATATTTCTGGGGCAAAAAGTATGTGTCTTTAGATTCCAACCTCTGGGACAAGGGCTATATTGTTCATTTCAGTGTTTGTTCAAGTCTTGAACAAGGAATTCTTCCAGGTACCTCAGTGTATAATATCCCGACAACAACCAACAAAGAAGACAAAAGAAGAAGATGAGAAAATATTTCACTATTTGCAAGAAAACCTCTGTGTAGTGTGATCCTTTACATTGCTTTTTATCCTGTCAGTCTGATGGAAGGCTCAGTGCCTGAGACATAAAGTTCTAGAAAAGGAACAGGACAGGGAATAAATCAGTGTGGAAGGGACTTAGTCCATCCTGCTAGATACACATTTCTAATAAATCAAGGTTTGTACAATCATTACACATAGTAAACGTGAAACATAAAAAGTTTAATTTGTCAAGGTTTGGCTGACAAACATAGCATCTAAAAACGTAACCAGGCACAGAAAACAAGGCAGTAGACGGTCAAAAGAAATTCTTCGTATTTGCACAGCAACAAATGTGACTCCAACACTCGGTGTTACAGATTTGCCCGTAGAAACTCAATGGTTGGTTCAAACACAGATCCAGCCTGGGAGTTATGTGAAACAGCATCACACTCCCAAACAATTCCTGTAGCATCAACCGACTGGAAAACAACTCCTTGTGCCACTTCAGATGTAAAGCCCCTTGCACAAATGTAAAATACCATAGTCACAAGAAGACCTTATAATCACATTTCTCTCTAAAAGCTTTAAGAAATCTTTCTCAAGGAAAGAGTCAGCACTGACCCTCAGTGAAAAGTAAACAGCCTGTTCCCACAGCCCAGCAAGAAGATGATAAAGCCAACTGAAACACATAAAGAAAATAAACTTGGCAAAACTGATGAAGCATAAACCAGGGTAAAACAGTTTTTGCAACAACAAACAGTGTGTTCTCTTTGCCTCTGCGAAACTAAAAGCCTGTCAATCCCTAATTATATATGTATGTGCAAGCATTTACACACACTTCACGTTTTCCTATATGTAGACAGCAACAATTCCAACACAGGCAAAATGCGCCTGTGGCATTAACCAACTCCCAGTGCTCCAGATAAAGAGGAAAAATGCACAAGCAATTCTCACAAAGTACCTTTAGAACAGCAAAATGATGGACATGCAAAGAGGAAAAAGTCTTTCCTGGCCTCTGTGGCAAGCAGCTTATATTTTGGGTATTAGCTTTCATAGACCTTTTTTGGCTTGCATAACCACAAATTGCACTATTGTCCATAAAAATATCCTGAATGTATAATGGAAAATCCTTCAGCAATTCCTAAAATAGTGGGGGTTCAGTAGAGACTTAGTGGTATTTCAAAAGCATTTCTGTGTAAATAGAGACAGGATGAGAGTACATTATGTTTAATGAACTTACTGTATGGCTTGTTGGTTATCGTTTTTTTCTTAATTAAAGGTGCAACACTGCAAATCTTTCTGCAATGACCTCAGACTAGAAAAACCTGGTCAACACATTCTTAAGGCTAATTAGTTAAGAAATTCTTGTGTGTGTTCACTGCTGCCAGGCTGGAGTTGTCCTGGGAGGCAAATCAGCTGACTAGGGGATGGAACCCAGCCCATCCACGAGGGATTTAAATGGCTGCTAGGAGCGCCAGCGACCCGGAGCACAGCGAAGAGGGATGTGGCACTTTTTGGGGACGTGGCACTCCAGTTAGTGAGGCAGTGGGCACAGCCACTCAACTAAAGCCAGCAATGGTTTCCCAAAAGGTCAAAGCCACTGCTGCCGTTGTCACGAGGGGTGTGGTAACACAGACGGAACCCCCCAAACAGGACACCAAGATGGACGCGGCTGTTCAGGTCTCTGGCTGCACAGTGCCTGAGCCTGGCTTTAGTCCCAGAGGACAGTGCGAGTGGCATCTGTGTACGATGCTGGGGTTGTTTAGTCTGGAGAAGAGGAGGCTCAGGGGAGACCTCATCACTCTCTACAACTACCTGACAGGAGGTTGTAGCCGGGTGGGTGTAGGTCTCTTCTCCCAGGTAGCTCTCAGTAAGACAAGAGGGCACAGTCTCAAGCTCTGCCAGAGGAGCTTTAGGTTGGATATTAGGAAGGAATTCTTTACAGAGAGGGTAATCAGGCAGTGGAATGGGCTGCCCATGGAGGTGGTGGATTCTCTGTCCTTGGAGGTATTTAAGATGAGACTGGATGTGGCACTCAGTGCCATGGTCTAGTAACCATGGTGGTAGTGGATGAAGGGTTGGACTTGATGATCTCAGAGGTCCTTTCCAACCGTCCTTTCCAACCCTGCTGATTCTATGAAAGCTTAGCACCATGTAGGATCAAACTGTAGGAAAGTCCTTCAGCCTATTGTGTTTTTTCTGCACAGCTTACACCAAAAAATTGCAAGAAAAGACCTAATTAATACAAAACAGAAAAAATTCCTATGGAAATATAAATTAAATGCAAGGCACATGCCGTGTTGGTGGCTTTTAAATATATATCCCATTAAAAGGGATGTTTTGGTCCAAAGACCTGTTAGACAAAATTGCAACAACTGAAAAAGCCTCACAGGCAGTTCATCAGCGTGCTCAAGAGCCCAAGGCACTTACTCAACCATAGCTAACAAAAGATAAGGTGTGTAGATGAATTTAGCTGGACTACAGGTACCCTCATCCAAATCTCTAGTGTAAAACTCAGTTGAGCTGCTCCTTCAGCCCTGCAGTTGTTCTTTCTTAGCTCAGCTCTGCCCAGAGGTAGGTCAGCCTCCGTTACACAGATGACACCGACACTCACCAGGACACAGCGTTTCTTCTGAACCCCCCAATACTCTCTAACTATGAAGCTACAGAAGCACATTCTCCTTTGTGCTTCTCCCTTTCCTACTGTGCTTCCTCATCCAGAGGGTGAAGGCCACCCTTTTTCACCTCAGCAGAACTCATCTGAGGGAGCTACAGGTTAAAGAAGAGGGTTTGAGCTCTCCTAGGCTGTTACAGGTAGTAAGTATGGGGAGCCCTTTCCTTAAGTTGACAATGTGGCAGCAATTGGGGATTGAAAGGCAGGAGTAAGCTCAGATCAGGTGTCTGAAAGGTTTGTTCTTGAGATATGTGGTGAAGGAAAGGCTTCATGTGAAGAACCTCTGGTTGGAGAGCAGTGCCACCCTGCAGAGCAAGGCTCACCCATCTTTAGAATCTCACAAGGGTCTAATGTTCCTTGGCACTGTGAAGGGACTTCTCACAGGTCCCAAAGTCAGGCACCTTGAGTGATATCACTCAAAAGTAGGAATTTACAGACCTCTTGTTTCTTCTTTAAATGCTAATTGTTGGGAACATTTACAGCTGGCTCTACACAAGCACAGAAGGCAAATGGCATTGCAAGCTGTGTGTTTGTGTTTGCACTGCAAAGGAGCAATGAGCAGACTGGCAAAATTTTTTCCTAAGTGATCTTGAAATGGAGTAGCATTGATGCCACATGCATTATGCAAAAGTGGGTGGATTGATTAGTGGGTCACACAATTCCAAAGACCCATTATACAGCTTCCTTTAAATAATTAAACACAGGACAATGTACTACTCCTGCAAAGCTAGCTGGGAGCATCTCGCTACTTAGAAGATTCACTGCGTACTTCGTTGCTAAAAAAAAATCTAAGCAGGTTCTCACTGACTTGGGACATTGCCCTCAGTTTCACGGGCACTGTCATATTCCTTCAGACACCTCCTCATATCACATGGACAAGCGTCGCCTTCCCAGTGCCTTGAATTGTTCAGTGGGGTCTGTTTGCTTTCTCAAGGATTTGGCAGCGATACATTTGCTGGTGTGAGCTGGGAGTGGCAACTAATTTGTTTTTCTAAGCATTTCCCAAAGAGTCAGGGTTAGGTTTTGTGCTCTGTTTCTTGGCAATGGCATTGGCACGTCCAAAAATAAAATCGAGCACTTGACAACAGAGAAAATATTTCAGCCTGATGTATTTTTTTAACCAGAACTGACCATTAAGCCACGAGGAGGTGAGTTCAAATTCAGCTATTTAGATAGTGTCCTTTTCATATCAGGTTTGCTACAAGGTTCAAGCCTTGCCAAGTTTTAGGAAGGTTATTTGCTAGCCCAAGGAATTTAATTATTTAAAGCTTTAAAGACAGAGCTATTCACCAGCACCTTTCTGACGCCAGGAGGTTTAAGGAGCCTGTACACATGAAAGAGTGACCCTGCTTGTCACTTCAGCAACATTTTTATGAAGGCACAAAAATGAATTACACATTCTGTAACTTCCTAAAAGAGGTAGACAAAAAAGGAATTGTAATTTTTAAAGCTAATTCCTTCAGAAATATACACTACACTTAAAAAGAACAATGAATCAACTGCATTTCACTTACCAACAGGTCCTTTAACAACCTCAAGGTGCAACAAGAAAAAAAAAGTCAAATGGGTACAAACTTACATCTAAAGTGACTAATCTGACCTCTGTTAGCTAACGAGATTTGGAGGGATTTAAAAGCTTTTCTGTATTTTAGAAGATGTATGTCAATGTTGAGAAGAGTTGGCTTCTGTATTTCCCTTTTATTTCTCAATTAGCTCAGTTTCTCATCACCTCCTAATCAGATCTCTGTCTTATCACCTGATACAGAAATGAAATACCTGGAGAAATCAATAGTCAGAGCAAAGGGTCAGGTAGGGGTCAACCCTGGATAAATTATATGTTTGTCTTATTCATATCATGGCATGAGATCATCTTCATGCAATGAATCTGAAGAGTTAAAAAATGGATTCATAAAGGAAAAAGGATTTGATTTAACTCAGCCAAAAAGTAGCATTAATTGCTTAAGTAACAACTGATTGGTTTGTAATTTCCCATGACTATTAAGAATTTCAAAGAAAAAAAGACCAAAAAATTGTCTTGGTATTTTTGGATAACATTCTCACTATTTTTTCATCCAGCTCTCCAGAACAAGATATTTAAATCACAACTGCTCCTTTTCCTTTCTTCTAACAAATCACATGCAAAGATATATGTGGCTGGAGGCATTATAGGTCACCCTTTCCTCTGGGGATGTCTATGCATGTTTAATAACCTGCAAGTAAACCATTTCCTGTGACTGGGGTGCACACAAAGAGTACTCCTAAGGTCTTGCCCTCCCATCAGCATCTGTTTTCCTGAAGGAGGATGTATGAGCCTAAATACCTTGGACATGTCCACCTTTCCATCAAATAAGGCTTAAATCAATCCCAGGTTCTAAATCTATGAGGCAAGGTGTCAGTCTCTCACATACACACCCAGAATGTGACTGTAATCTCATTTCCTTAAGGATACACCAAACTTAGAATAACATTGCATGTGTAACACCCGTGTCCATCAGACACAGCAGACTCTGTCACTTGATGGGGATTTTCTGTAGCAGTGTTGAAACACTTTTTCCCCAAACACAGTAGTACTGAAAGCATTTTCATTGCTAACCCAGGGCAATCTCTTGTTAGTACACACTGCTATGAGGAGACAACTTCCCAAGGGATCGAATTTAACTGGAATGGCAACACACCTCAGAGAGCAAGCTGAAGAGTATCTCACGAGTTGCTTCACTGAATCATTTTTTAGATGTTCTTTTAATCTAGTTCTGGGGTCTAGAGAAATCTCTTTTCAACAGAAGGAAAACAAATATAACCCCAGTTCTCTGCCTTATCCCGTTGCCTCACCAGTGACAACAGAGCAGCCACAGGCCATCAGTGTATCAGATATTGTACAGAAAAACATCTCTGCAAACTGCAAATGCACAGCACTGAGTCAGTACCTCCTCCTTTTCTTTTTTAAAATTTCGTCTGACATTTTGCCCTAGTGTGAGCTAGGATAGAGTGAACTTTCTTCCTAGCATGAGATACAGTGCCGTGTTTTGTATTTAGGATGAGAGTAACACTGGTAGCACACTGATGTTTTAGTTGTTGCTGAGCAGGGCTTAGGTTAAGGCCTTTTCTGCTCCTCACCCCATCAACAACAAGCTCCCAGAGCCTGGGGCCGCTCACCCATCGGCGTCCATGTGCTGAGGAGGAGGAGGCCCAGCAGAGCCATCGCTGCCAGGGGCACACGTGAGCTGTGAGGAGCTGTGAGGGCTCATTGCCAATGGTGCAGCCACCAACGGCACCCGCGGAACCCTCGGCCCCGGGGCTGGTGTCACAGAGGGGCTGCTTCCATGGCCTGCTTCCATGTCTGGGCATGGTGGCCTCAGGGAGGGGCAGCACAGAGTCATAGAACCACAGAGGGTTTGGCTTGGGAGGGACATTTTGGGCACCAGACCATGTGGTGTCATGCCCAGCATACAAAGTGGGGGGGAAGCTGGGGCCCCGCTGGGGAACTGGCTGGGCATCGATCAGTGGGTGTGGGCAACTGCACTGGGCATCACTGGCTTTTTATGTTCTAATTCTCTTATTGCTATTTTCCTTCTGGTTCTCTCCTGTTAAACTATCTTTATCTCAATCTATGAATTTTACTTCTTTTTCCCCTATTCTTTCCCCCACCCCTCTGGGGGCAGGGCAGTGGGCGAGTGGCTGTGTGGGGTTTGGCTGTTTGTCGGGTTAAACCAGAGCACATTTGCAGACATAATTACACCATCCACTTTACCAGACATTTTCCTCCTGTAATCTGTGTGATTTTTCATTGTTCAGCAGGAGACCAAGGGACAGAGCAGCCCAACCAAGTCACAGCAGGATCAGATTCAGAGCAGGCTTGAATTTGCCTGTTGTTCTCCCACTCTCCCTGTGCTATGATGCGTGTGCTCATCTCCTCGATGCAAAAGGCAGCTCTCCCTGCATGGAAATCAATTGATTGTAGGACTTTACAGATCTGTGCTGCAGGACTTGAACTTTTCACAGGTTTTACTACAGAAGCATGAACCAGGTCAAAATTCCCTTCTGTTTCCCTCCTACTTAACCCTGTTCCTGCATCTTCAGCGTTTGCCTGAGTCCAGATGTGCCAATTTCCAGCTGAAGAAACTTTACCTCAAGACAGCTCATGCTGCCAAAGGCTCAGTATGTGACAGTAGTAATTCTGACATATTTGAAAGCTTGTGGTTCTCTGTTTCTTTCTTTTGATATGAATATTTTTGTTTAGGAAATTGCTAATTATAGCAAAAAACAAAAGTAAAAAAAAAAAAGAACTCACGACTTAACAATAAAATCTTGAAATGGAAACAAAACATTCAGTTAACCAGAAGCAATTGCTTCATTACTATTTTCAGTTTAACAACAACAAAAACAAAACCTCCAGGTTGCGGGGGTTTTGTCCTGTTTACAGAAAACATTTTTTCCAGGATGCCAGCATTTTTCCCAGAACCCGAAAATGGTGTTTCCCATCCCCTCTGAAACACCACTTCTCCTGTATGTTTAAAGTTAGGTATGTGCATAAAGTTACTTGATTTCCTTATGACCTAAACACAAGCAGAATGCATTGATGAAATACATCCAAAATGCTTTTCTACAAGAATCCCATGACTGTGGAGCACACATCCTAAATCACAGAGAAATCCCTGATGAACAAGTTAGCCACCAGCTTTACAAGGAAAAAAAAAAAGTCAGTGTAAATTCCAGAGATCTTTTATAAGTTTTAATTAATTACATGCTATCAAATTCTAGTTCCTTTCAGGAAACTCAATGCTACAGTGCCCATAATCATGCATTTCATACGTCATTCACCTTTTGGCTAAACTGGTCCTCTTGTAAGGGTGTTGTTTTCTGTCCTGTGATCTCAGCTCCTCCGCTTTCAAATTGGAGATCCCATGCATTGCTTTTATTCAGCAGTACCCAGGGAAAAGATGATGCCACTTCACGGAGCCCGTTTGGCATTCTGACACTGGATGAAAACCCAGAGTTTGGCAACCCCCATCTCAGAGGGAATGGAGTCCCAGATGTGGACAGCTTTAAGTGAATATTTCAGCTAGCTCTAATACAAAATACAGCTGGCCTTGTCCTTTGCTGTCAGGAGGAAGTGACAATAAAAATCTGAGCTGACAAACGTGTCAGCTCAATGAAACAGAAAGGTGGGGAGTTTAAGCCCATTAACCTTATTGGTTCATGGAATAAATTTGGATAAGACAAGACAATTAGAAACTTGTTGTGAGTAGTCAGCTTTAGAAATCACTGTAGTTAGTCATATCCATAACTTATTCACAGCCTAAAAAATCAAGTTTTCAAACAGATCTTCCTATCCTACCTTATCCATCACAATTGCTATTTGTGTTTCCAGCAACTGAAGCAAGACCATGATTCAGCTCAAACATTGTGGTGTTTGTCACCAGACTATCGTTCAATGACACCAAATAACCTGATTTAAGTGTGCAAGCCTTTTCTTTCCTTGCGTGTTTAAATAAAGAAAAATCCCCACTGGAGAGCAGGAGGATGATGAAAACATGGGAGACTTGAATGATTGCTGACACATACAGCGAGGTGTTAGGTGTGGGAGGCTTGATTTTCATTTTATACTAATAAAGGATATCGCTTCATGTTTTAAGATGCAGGCATCTTTTCTATGAGCAGGGAGTTTACTGAAAGATGACAGAATAGTACATGTAGTAGAGTGCTATCCAGAATCTGGGGAGAATGTGGCATGTCCAATAATCACCAAAATGCACCTGTTTTATTTTCTGCTGCAAAGTGGCCTCACAGGTGAACAGATCAGCTCTCTGTGCAAGACTCCTTGACAGCACTTAAAGGTCATGTAGTGCTGAAGTCTGTGCAGCTCAGGCCAAGTTATGATTTTGAGATGCTTTATTCAGCTGCTTCAAGTGCTCATACTGGAGGAAAAAATCCAGCTTGCTGGTAGGGACACTTTATAGCTAAGGAGAAAAAATAACATTGTGGGAACAGTGTCAGAAGAGGAGATTGGTGCTCATACAGATTTGGCCTGAGAACGTCAAGTAATTTCTCTCACCTCTCCACCTATAATGCTGAAATGAGTGCTACCAGAATTAAAGGGATGGTGTGAAGTTAAATCTGCACAGGTTCTAAAGCACTTAGAGGACTTCAGCTGGAAGGCACGACAGAAATGAAGCACTTTTTTATTTTTCTCACTCACTCAAAGAAATATCTGAGAGGAAAGGCAACATTTTATAGAACTTATAAAAATATCAGAAACCTGACTCATTTCCCATTCAGGTCAAAAGGGCTGTTTTCCACTGGTTGCCATGTGAGTGAGATTTGGACTAAAAGGCCCATAACAATTCCTCATAAATGAGGAACAGCTTACAAAGAGATGGCTGCTCTTTGCCTTGGCTTTCACCCATCTTTTACCATAGAGACAAGAAAAGAGAGAAGATAATTAATCTGTCCAGAGATAAATGTTTGCATGCTAACTTATTGTCCTCTGTTAACACAGAGCAAGAATGATTGGTAATTTTTTGGACTGAAATTTGTGGGCTCCTCAAGCAGAATCAGAAAGACAACACTCCACAGGCCCATCTCTGTCTACACAGAAGCTCCTCAGCTCCAAAGAGATGAACACTTCAAATCACTTCTCTACAGTATCTTCAGCTACCATATTTCCACCCCACAGTACTTAATTGTTTTAACTCACTTTAGCTGATCTCAGAAGTCTGGTGAACTAAAGGATATGTTTACATTTCAGCTGCAAGTTTATTTCCCAAACATTATTGTGCCAGCGCTGGAAACAGAAGCCCCGCTTTCTGGAAGCAGGCCAAACTCTCCATACTTGAACTCCATTCACGAAGTGTTAAAGGAAGTTCAGCCACTGCATATATTTGCTTTGAATAACTTTGCTGCTGTTTCAGCTGGGAAAAACTCTACATGATTTGTGTGTATATCAAACTAAAATACCCTGCATTGTCCTGAGCAGATACCACTGCCCTGGCACACACACTGTTCTGCTGCATTATCCAGAGAGTTTTTCTGCCTGCAGAAATATTTGTAGCTGCCACTTCAACGAAGGCTAAAAACACCCCTAGTTGTTCTGATGATATTCATTATTCCCTCTTCATCTCCCAGCATGATAAAGCAGCATCCCAGCATGGAACACACATTGCCTCTGCAGGATGGGGTCCTTGAGGGTACTCCAAACACCTCCTGGCACAGAGATGGCAGAACTGCTACCCCGGAGCACGCCAAAAGCCCCCCTAGCTCAGTTCCCTGCCCAGTGGGGGACACAGCCTCAGGAGCACCGATCAGGAAAGCACTCCCAGCTAATTTGCTAACAGCCAGTAGCTTAGAAAAACTAATTTTTACTGCGACGTGAGCTTATACATACAGGAATACTTCCACTGTTAGTGAAAACATACTCTGGAACAAACCCAAAATATCTCATAAAAAATGTTTCAGGATTTGTGACCTACATTCTGCTTTTCCTGTACTTAGCTATAAACTAAGTCTGCCTGTGAATTTTGCTACTTTAATGATTCATGACTACAGAATGGGTCTTGAATGTAGAGGACAGAAAGGGATTAGTGATGAAAAGGAAAACACATATAACATTTTTCAGTGTCTTAAGTTTTAATCACCAGGAAACAAAAAATAAATGAGCTATGGGCATTGTATAATTGCAATAAATTTTGAGAAATGAGTAGTGTCCAGAGAAACCCAATTAAGTTTAATAATTTTGTGCATCAGAGACTGGGAGGGTGGGGGAGGGGCATAAATCTAAGAAGTTACTGAAAATAAAGTTTTCAACTGCAGAAAACAATGTTTAAATTAATATGGCACATGGTGATACTTCTGGCTGCCTTTCTAATTGATTCTTCTTGTTAAATCAAGAGGAACTCGTGCACAATAAGCAGATTGCTGAGAGGCTTTCCCCTACACAGAGATAACAGTTAACTTGCACAGAGTGGCTTATTCACAAAAGAACAGTCTCTTTTTTAATTTAGTGGTGCTTTGCTCCTGGGTTTTCCAGCTTAAGGCCCAATGTAACAGCAAGCAAAGACCAAGGCATCCCAGTACTCTCCAAAACTCACAGCCACCAAAAATTTAACCACTTATTTGGCTCATATGCATTACTTTTCCCTCCAAGTGAAATCTGGAGCAAATGCTCATGATGCAATAAAAAAAAAGAAAGTCAAGTACTTTTCTCTGTTTGCAGATTAATTCTTATACACACCACAGTAAGTATCAATCTAACAAAAAGAGTGGCTGATATGAAAGAATTACCCAAGCTAGTTGAATGCTTGAAATACTCATTGCCAAATTAAGCACTTGATTTCATTAAATTGCACATCAGAGCCCTGATTTTCAAATCACTTCTGAACTGAAAACCCAACCAAGAGGCCGTAAGAGGATCCTGGATGTATAAGACAATACGGAGATTGATAAGGAACTCCTGACCTCCATTCTACAGAGTCTGTCTTTACTATTAAAATGAGCAAGTCCAACTGGCTCATTCTTTCAGCTGGTCTCCTAACTCTCCAGAAGTTGTTCTTTCATACAGAAAAAAATAGAAAGTAAATTTCTGTCTTTTGGAATTCCAATGATCATAAACAAAAGCAGAGCGTAACAATTCAGAGGTGTCAAAAACACATCTGAAATATCACTCAGAAACAAACTGCCCCGTTTAACTCAGCGAGGTGTCCAACAATGATAAATTATATGTCAGCACTTATGATCAATTCATTCCTTGTGCAGCAAAGGGAAGGAAACTCAGATATCATGAGACCAGAACTGACAATCAGGAAATCCTGTCAAGTTTTATCATTCTCTCTGTCCCATTTACGGTCTCCAGTAACACAAGTTGACTCTGAATACGAAGTGGAAAATCACTTGCTGTAACATTATTTGGGAACGTAACACCGACATTTAGTTTTACCCTGGACAAATTCAGAAGCTTGGCAGAGCTCAAGGATGTGGCACCTTCAGAGAAGAGGACCATGTTTGTGGGCACAGGAAACTACACAAAGAGATTTTGTAGGAGATTTCGTCTGTAGTATCCAGCAGGTGTTACATCTCATTGCAGCAACTCTGACAGGAATTCTTCATGTGGGGGAATAAACTTCGGAAAAGAGTGTATATTACGAGTCTTATATCATTCCAGTTTTTGAAAGGCTAAAGGGATTTCTTCATGATGAGAGGGTCCAGAGCTGAGAAGAAGGAGGATGTCTGGTCAGTTTAGGACGCTAACAATGGGAAGAAGAGAAAAGAGAAGCCAATTTCTTTATGACAAAACATGGATTGTGATTTTTCTCAGCTAAAATTACAGACATTACCTTAATTATTCTGTTCTTTACTTTTGTGGTCTATGTAAGTTATTTGGCATATAGGACAAACTTCATTTTTGCATACAAGTTCAAAAGCACAACAAGAGGGGAATTTCCCCATTGTTCAGCAAATTGTCTGCTTCCTATTGTCGTTCAGCGTTGAATTTCAATTGTGCAAGTTACAGTATCTTAACCATTTTCCACTTCGCCTTTTATTTTATAGCTCCTGTTACGAGTTGAGGAAAACGTTCCTTTCACTGAAGTAGCAGCAGACCAGCAGCTCCTGAAACTTGGAGATAAGAATTCTCACCTGACTACTCGTAACAAATGAGACGCGTCTTGCAGAATTCACCCTTTTTATTCCAGGAAGAGGAGACGTGTGCACTGGGAGACAGACAGGAATGAGAAATGCCAAGTGACCTTGGGAAAATCACTTCACTTCTTTGTTTCTCTTTGCTGCTCTTTTCCTGTGGTCTGTCTTACCCAATTAAAGACATCCAAGGCAGGAGTGCTCTTTGCTTGGTCAGCACAGCCAGCCAAGAAGGTGCTCACCTCACTTGGCTACAACAGTAATAACTAATAACCAGGACAACAATTTACAAGTGATGCCCTGCATTTCTAATGCTCTGGCTAAGAAGGGTTTTGGTTACTTATTAAAGCACATGCATTAAGTTCTCCTTTACGATGGGAAGCTGCTCTTAACTCTTGTCAGCTTTAATAGAACTCTTAAAAGCTTAGATTTGCACCCTGACAATTTCTCTGGAAGGCTGTTGCACAGGTCTACTGCTCCACTGGGCTGAGACAATCTCTTCTAATTACAAATCCAAATGCACCTTTGGACAACTCTCACCCTTCACTCTTAGACCAGTGAGGTCTTCTCCTCTGATGTTCGTGCCTGTGCTCTATTTAGAAACAAATCACAGCTCTTCCAGGTCTATATTTTACTAAGTGAAAGAGGCCAAACTCTCCTCTGAGTTACATGCAAAGCTTCCATAAGAACCTCCGCCTAGAGCTCTAATCCACCTCTCATGCAATCATTATAACCTAATTCTGGACTTAAGCTCCTATTAAACTAGGTTAAAAACCTTCCAGTTTGCTATGGATAGAGAGGCAGGGTGACCAATCCCAGATTTCCACTTCTCCCCAAAATAGAATAAAGGGAACTGCGTCCTTGCTCCTGAAATCTCCTGAAAGGACAGCTCAGTGCTGTCCTTACCTGCCAGCACTCAACACCCATCCCGGAAGAGAGCAGAGAGAACAAGCTCCCCTTTCAGGATATGCTCTCTCCTTCCAGCTTGGAATTGTCTGTATGTATCTGCATATCTATGTTTAACTGGGTGTAGGGTACAGAAGTTATTGGGACTAATGGCATAAAAAAAGCACAGAGCCAAGAAAGAAACTACAGCTCAGAAATAAATACTGTAATACTTTGTATATTTGTAGTAGGAAGGATGACTTTCAAATGTCCATTGGAAGGAAATGTATAATAATGTCTTTTCTATCTCTGTCCTTCCTATTGACAGCATATCACTTTCAAACATCATAATTTTGCTGGGTGAAAATGTATGCCCTCTTTAATACAGATAAGTCATTTGCCATGCATAAGCCTTGTTAATTTAGGATTAATGTTGCTGAAGTAATTAAAGTGACCTTATGCAAAACAAGTGACTGTTGCTTCGTACTGAAGTCCTCCTGGTTATCTGCAGGGCTAACTCCAGTCCAGTGGTATTAACAGTTGGGTTGGCTGTGGCTTTATAGCTTCAGAGGTCCCCAAAACCCACTTTAAAATAAAAGTCTTCCATTAAATCTTCCAAAGACAAATGAATGTCAGTGAGTTGTCTGAGCAGTTAACTGAGAAGTATAAACCCCTCAGTAAGGCTTATGGAGTCAAAGATCACAGAGGGAAACTGAGCATGCAGAAATCGTGGTATGTTCTCTTCTGATTTCAACAGCCACCAAAATACGTTTAAAAAACCCATAAATGAGTCAGTGGATAGAGGTGGCATTTAAATTGCTATCAGAAAAGTATTGTCATATGCATTAACTTTGAATTTGGTATGAACTCTCTAAACTAAAGCTCAAAATAACTCCCCACTATACTGCAGAACAGCACTTTCAGTATGACAGAATTGTTTAGCAAGCAACTGCTGCCAGATTAATAACTTATCAAGTACAAACCATGGATAAATTTGTATGGTTTCTCTAGTAAAAAAAAAATCTGCTGGGAAATTTACATAAAAAGAAACTTCATAGGAAACCAAATGCCACTACATAGGCAAGGATATAAAATACAAAAGGTTGTTTTGTTCCATAACACTTTGGGTTGGTGGTAATTTAAAATGCTTTTCATGCACACAGCCGAAGATCAAAGTATTAATGGCAGCAATTACAGAGCACAACTTGAGAACACCATAGCAATCAGTTGCTGGAGCTGGAAAGTTTATTGTAAAATAGTGTTTACACCACTAAAGCCCTACTGAGTTTCATATTGCAAAATATTTTGACCTACCAGGCTACCATCCATGATTATTGCCTCTTCCCCTAGGAACAGGATGACTGTTTCAAAGAAATGTCCTCTTGAAGGTACAAACATCAGCTTTGTCCACTTTTGCAGCTGACACAAAATCCATTCAATAAAATAGTTCCTTTATTTGCATATGGTTTCCAAGGACTTTTCTCAGAAACAGCTCTCAGTGAGAGTGTCATCTGCTTTTCCCTGTTCATTAAATCTGCATTCACTCACTGCATACAGCACCTTTGTTCACCTTCCTCGTATCAACAAAGCTGAAGAGGGACAGACTGACCTCAAAAGGAGGCCACATTATTATAAATTTCAAAGCAGGGGTATTTCAAAGACTGCTGCCTCGGGTCACTTCTGATACAAACTCCAGACATGCACGTTGAATTTTGTAAGACACTGCTATTCAGGCAGAGCCAAGTTCAAAAGCAGCATCCAGTTATGTGACATGAAGGCTATTTCAGATACAGAGGCCATTATTAGAAGAAATGTACCCAGCAACACACTGCAGAACAAGAACCACCATTGTGCAGCTTTGCAATTAAAAGGAAAAGGGGTTTTAATCTTTTCCAGCAGTTGCCTGTATAGATCCAGGGAAACAGGTACGTGAGTTATGGGATACCGAGTATCCAGCAGCTCGCTGGCTATTGAAATGGGGATGAAACCAGTATAAATCCCATCTACACAGAGTTCAGTGCTTCGAAGACTGACATTTGTGCAAAGCACATTTTGGAATATACACACTGCAGCACCTATCAAAGTAGTGCTGCTGAAGGGCAGACACCCCCTCCACACCTGCACACACCTCCCTCCACCCAATCCACAGGCCCTGCTCATGGCACTGACCCAGCTGCTGCCCAGGGCCAGAGCAGGACAAAAACCCCCCTTGGCTCCAGGGAGCTGTCTGTGGTCAGTATGTGAAATTCTCTGGGCAGGTTTCATGGCCATCCCTTGGCCTGCTCCTTAATCCACTCCAATCCTTAAACTCTAACAACCATTCCTACTCCCCTTCAAAGTGTTTATTAACACAGACATAACAAAACTGTTAAAACATAAAGACACAGCCTTCTTTCTCACTTACAAACTCCCCTGGAGCATCTTGCTAAAATTGCTGCCCACAGAGAACAACACACTTGCTTTTCTTTTTTGTTTTTCCCCTCCACCATCCGACTTTAACACACAAGCCACGTAACACTGCCTGGGGCATCGTCCCTGACTCCTGGAGTCTCCAGGCAATCTGCAGCCTCTGTGGTTGTGTTACAGGTGAGAGAGGAGCAATAATGAAGGAACATTACAGTGCAGAACCTACGGGGATTTTGCAAAGAGATCAAGTAAATAACTTTCATCAGGAGCTTTAGAAGGTAAAAACCCCTCCCCACTAAGCTTCATCTCATCAGATTTCAGGCTTGAATAAAATGTTCACAGTGAAACCAAAGCCTCCCCAAAGCTCATCTGGGTTTGCAGTTTTGCTACTGAGTCATAACTCACCTGAGACTCATTTGAAAGCTCAAATGTATTTGAAAACAATTGGACCCACTTCCAAAGGAGCCTGAGCTGATGGATGAGTTTGTGCCTAAATTTTGGTGAAATTTCGTTAAGTATGGTCTGAATAGATGTTCAGAGATGGCAGTGAAATCATATGATATGTGCAAGCGCACGTCACTGTAATAAATATACAGCTTCAAGGTCTTAAAAGTGGATGTTGCTGGTAACATGAGGGAGAATCACTTGCAATGAATATTTCTTCATATTTTCCAGTTAAGTACTTTTTTATCTTCATTGCAGTGTCACACAAGAAATCAACAGATCAGGATTCTACTATTTTAGGCACTGCAAATGCATCAATGTGAGTCCCTGTCTCACATAATCTTTAATTTAAATTGCATAAGAACATGATATCTTTCAGAAAAAGTGATGCTGAACAAGCAGGCATTTCACTAATTCTCCATTAAGTCAGAAAGTGTTATGGCATACCTGTTCAACGTAGGTCAGGGTCTCATCAATGAGAATGTTTAGGGTTTTTTAACCTGCACTGGAAAGCTTACAGTGTGAGCAGATATTTCAGTATGTTTTGCTCTTTCCTCCTTACAAATCTTTGTTAAACATTCTTCTGACTTGCCCAATGCAAAAGGAGTTTTTAAAAATGTATATACATAGAATTCATTTGGCAAATGAAGTGGTGAGGGTTGGGAGTTTTTATGCCCCTTTTGCTTCTCTGCTTTATGAGTTTTAAGGAGTCTGGAGTCAAACTTCAATATATAACATTGTCTAGTGAATACTGGCTCATCTTTCATGAGATGAACATGCTGGCAACAGCATATCTTCCCTTGACAGAAATAGGTGTGCAACAAATCCCTAGAAATCATACTGCAAATATATCCCTAAGAATCCTTCAGATTTCCTAAAGCAGAGTGGAAACTAAAGATATGCTTAAAATCCCAAAAGTAATGTATATTGCCAGCAAACAGGCTAAACTGCTGCTTCATGGGTAATGCAGGTAAAATGCCCTTAAAATGACTGTACCAAGAGGGAAAAAAAAAAGTAATTTTTATGACTTATGTCACATCACATCAAAACAGGTCAGAGGATGCATTCTGTGGGATTGTTTCACATATGACCCTAAAAAGGGTTCTCAGGAAGCAGTAGGCTCCAGGTAAGGCCAAGGATTAAAGTGAAGAGCCATTTTCCCCAAAGTAAGAAATATGTGACAGGATGAGATACCTTTTACATGCCTCAGTCAAGCACAGCACTATTTTGATAAATGGTAAAAAAAATTATACAAAATAACAGGAGTAATCACAAGAGTCATCAAAACAGAAAATACCAGTCCTTTATCCTCAGGTTGATTCAGCAAGCTCAAACTAAAGAAAATTTTGTCTGGATATTACTAAATCTTTGTGGATGGTAGTAGTAGATCTGGAGCAGCCTGTGGCTGTACCCTGTACACCAAAGATGAACTCTGCAATAGGAATAGGACAAAGTTTGTAAGAAGTTGGCCCATTTCCATTAGGCAAATACAGTCTGCAAAACCCAGAGGTTTCAAGATCCAAGCCTTCCTCAGTGATTCAGACCTCCATCTGACTTTTACTCCCTTTTAGCCCCTCAAGCATCAGGCCCTTCAAAAGTAGTCTTCAGACTGAGTCAGTCAAGTCTAGACGCACACAAAGTCCTTAAATGTAAAGCACTGAACAAGAAATTGTGGCGTTTTTTTCAGGCTACAGCTTAACACCAAACACCTGGGCTGTTTTAACTACCAAAGCCATGCAAATTAAATTACTGTTCTAAAAATTATCATCTCTGCATTTCAGTACACAAAGGCAATATCCTCTTCTAGTTCTCTGAACCAGCAGCTAATTATCTTCATGCAAGTGGAGACAACAAGCTCTTTTAGTTGGACAAAACTGTGTTTTCATAGAAGAGAATGCAAGCATAAATCTGACATCTGAGAAAAGCAAATTCAACCTAATAAAACACTGAAGGATCAAGAGCTGAAGTTAAAATAAGTGCTCCTCACTCAGTCATTGCAATACACTCTGTCATCATTCAATCTACCATGAGGATGTTGCCAAGATGAAGCACCATCTTACCAGCAATTTCCTCTGTTATAGGGTCAAACCACTCAGAACTTCTTCATGTTTCCCATTCTTAAGGTACCACATTTTAAGAGCAGATTTTTAACACAGATAATAGACCTGCAGAGGCACTGAGCCTGAAATTCCTCCTTCACATCCTTTGCATGGGTCAGCAGCTGAGGAAGAGAGGTTGACAGGGGCAGGAGAAAGGCAGACCCTGGATTATATATATCCTTTCACTAGACAGGAAGGGGCACATTCACATTTGGGGCTGTGACAGGACATTCATCATCCTGCTCCTTCTCCCGGAGAGAAAGGAGAGCGAATAACTGCTGGTAAAAGGAGTATCTTAGAGCTCAAGGAGCTACTACTCAAGGTGCAGGGGACATGTTTCCTTTTATTCAAGGTATGATCTGACTCACAGCATTCACTCTGGCACTATTTACCTGCTCAAGCCTGCAGGAAACCCTGTGCCCCATACCCCCAATGCCTCACAACACTCGTGTTACAACATCAGCCAGGGGATGGTGGTAAATGCAGTGCTGATTATCAACTCAGAGTAAGCAAAACCAAATTAATCACATCTAACACACACAGAGTCCTGTGACAGCAATGACATGTGTACTGGACAGATGTGTTTGTTTCCCCAAAGGACTCAGTAACCCAAGACAGTTATTGAAAACACAGAAGAGCCAATTTCCCTTTTATTACTTTCTATACTGAGGCCTTTTCCATTGTTCTGCCAGGTCTGTTTCATCTGAGTGCACATGGAAACCGAAAATACTCACCTGCTTCTCAATGCCAAGGTGAATTTAATCAGAAAACTAATTGCTTTCATTTTTTTTTCTGCTATAAACTCTTCAATTTGCTGTAGAGATTACCTGGCTGAAAATTTTCTGCCAGAAATGAAGTCCAAAAGGAAATGGTCTGTGTTGTTTCTTGGAACAAAATTGCCTTTAGAGAAATCCTATTTCTTTACTACAGTATTGAGGAGAGAGAGGGTTGAAGAAAGAGATGTATAGCTTTTGAGATTGATCATTATGATGAATGAGAGAAAAGCTGAAGGCTATAAAAGATCTCCATAGTCTATCACTATTTCTTACCCAATAATTGCCATCTTCACTGTTTTTATGTAGATTCTCTCACTGCCAAACTTGGCCCCAAAAGAACTGATGTATAATATCTAGCTCTCTATGCACAAGTCTTAAACTGCTGGCAGCTGCAAGAAACATGAATTACAACCAAAACACAACATTAAAAGTTTTCCAAACACATTAGCAGCCTATGGAATAGTCCTCATTTAACAAATGAGCAAGAATTGCTAAAAACAAAAATTTGAAGTGAAATATTGAGTTCTCTCACTTTTGCTATTCTCTCCTCCATCCCACCGAGGGAAGGGAGCAACTGGCTGCCAGCTGGGGTTAAACCACATCACAGCCTTGGAAAAATTCGCTCCTGTGTCATGGTTTCTCATTATTTCATTTTGTGTGATATCCATCTTTATGGAATGGTGCTGGTTTCGGTCATTAAATGCAGACTCGGAACATTGTGTCGTGCTTCCTTAAATAGAAGCTGAGCACACACAGCTCATACAGATAATTCTAGAGCTACCACTTCGGGAAAGGATTTGAGATGACATTTGAGTAAAAGCACAGAAGTCTGTAAAGCTGTATTTAAACATATGATTTTCACAGTTTATAATTTTCTTGAAGTATTTTTACCTAAAACATTTTGTTACATACCACGTGGAAGATGGTGATCATTAAACTGTGTGTTAAGGAAACACAGAGAGCTCCTAAAACCCATGAATACATGTCTCTGAAACAGTGTTTTTAATAAATCTGGACTCAACATCAGCTCAAGAAAAGGGAAATAGGAGATAGTGTTAAGATACTTGTGAGGAAAGCAAACAAGAAAAAGGCAGTCTGGCTGCCCCGGCAGAATCTATTTTCCTTATTTTAAAATCAGAGAATTAGAGGTAATTCAGCTGCTGAATTATCCAATTGCAGCAGCAAGATGAGGATGGTTTTCTAACATCCCCTGGACCAGATCTAAGTGGTCATGCTGTTCTCTGGGAGGAATTAAAACCTGAATTGAGTAAGGTCCAGGAAGTCAAGTGCAGGAACAAGAAGAACTGAGCACTAATTTAATGCAACCTAATGAAGAGACAGATAATTGGAGGTAATGAAGAGCCCAGCAATGAGGAGAACAGAAGGTTACACTGGAACATAAAGGGAGTGCTTGTGTACTTTGTTGAATGTGGGTTCCACATTGCTCAAAAACACCAAGAGAAACAAAGTAAATCACAACCCCGGTGCCCAAAGAGCTCCTGGATCTGTAAATCACACACACAGATTGTCACACAGAGATCAACAGCTCCAGCTGACTTGCAGAAAAAGCAACAATGAAAACAGCAACAGCAATTGTTACCAGACTGAAGGAGGACCGCTTTTGTTATCAGTAATCCCTCCTGACCACCTGCCTACACCTTATCGGCTGACAATGTTCCCTCGCCTCCACAGAAGAAGAGGATCCTGTAGGGAGAAGAGAAAAACAAACAACGGGAATGAATAAATAAACAAACAGAAAGGAAAGCTGATAAAACACAGGGAAAAAAAAAAAGCATGCAATAGACGAGGAAGAGAAAACATGAACGGGAAAGAGCTAATGCAGAAGCATTCTGCAGCACAGAGGAAGCCAAATCTGCCAGAAAGAAAGAAAAATGGTGCAAAGGCAAAAAGAACAAGAGTTATAAAGGATACCAAAGTAAAACACTGCTAAAGCCAAAGTGGAACTCTTAAATGAACAGTCTCTACCTACATCCTTGCAGAGAGGGTGTAGGATCTTTGCTGACCAAGCTGGGAGCAGCAAAGGGTGTCAGGACCCTTGAAATAGTTTCACAAGGATAAAGCCTCCTATAGCCCTTAAAGAAGTGTAATTACACGTTCAGTTTGTTGACAGGAGAAATGGAGTTCTCTAACAGTGAGAAAGGCTTAGAGGAAGAATCATGGAACCACCTGAAAACTCAAAGAAGAGCTGGTTTTGTTACCAAAATAGAGGCCTCATTGCCATCTCGTCTGAAGATATTACAGGCTAGAAGCTCACATATGAAGATATATTTTAGTTACAAAGGACTTATACGTATACCCCAATTTTGAGCCTCTCTCAGAAAGCTGCTCTCAGAAATGGTCTCATTATGCTACTGAAAAACAGGAACACAACAGGAGAGTTACTACTCAGAGCCTAAAACTTAAGTAGGTGCAAAAGTCAGCAGGGCTTCAGAGAACAGATGGAGGGAAAATGACAGGAATAGGAGCACAATTTAGCACTGGAGGCCTTGTGAAGCTAACAGGAAAGCTATTCATTTATTTCAATGGACTTCGGATCAGGCCCCTCACTTCTGAAGAGCTTTGAAGTCAGAAAATGTTAGATGAGCACTCAAAATTCATATCAACAGAAAAATGTGGCTAAAGAGATGTCTGTGAGTGCCTTTTCAACTTGTTAGAAAAGGTCAGAAGATTGAAAAGAATGTTGGCACATAGGAGATGATTTAATGGGATTTGAGGAGAACACATCAGACACAAAGAGTGGATAACACATGAAAAAAAAAGAGTTGAGCCTTTCTTACAAGAGTTTGTGCACTATGGACTCATCAGGGCTATCTAAGAAATGCTCAAAAAGCAGACGAAGCTAAATCAGGGTGTTTTCCCAACTTGTGAACACCCTGAAAGTTTGCTACCTTATCATAAGTTGGGGTAAAATATTTTATGTCATTTCTTTGGGATTTTTTTTCCGGTGTGGGGTGGACGTTACTGCCTGAGGTTTACAGACATTAATACCAGGAGGGCCTTCGTACACAGAACAACTATTCACCAAAACATCTATCTTCCACATTTTGTTGTTCCTCTGAGCAGTGCTGAACTTTCAAGAAATCCAGGATGTTTGCAAGAACTGGAGACACAGGCCTGCTTCAGCTAAACCACAGATCCTGCTGCAAGCAGGCGGGGAGTTGAGAAGAGTTAACCAGGTCAATCTTCTGACACTGGAACAGACTCCAGCAGAGCTCAGCGTGGAGTTCACGGCATCTCCCCATTTCACAAAACTCCAACGCTCAGCAAAGCAAACCACCAAGGGTAGAAGGCTGAGTAGGCAGGAAGGTTTCCAGACTGAAGTACAGCTCCACAGGCCAATCCAAGCATTGCTGCCTGTCAGACCTTGCTCCACGGGTGAGCTGCTGCCAAAACACGGTGTTTACCTCTCCACAAATCTCTGCTGAGTGTTCCCGTTTGGCACATACTGAGTGAGCAGGGACAAAAGCAATGGGTAACTTGCACAGCACCTTCTGCACGGGTGTCTCTGCAGTCTGGAGCTAATTGCATATCCTGCAGATATCCTTCGTAGGGTTAGAACTTTTTTTCTCCCCCTTGTTTTAATAAAAACAAAGCCATTAGGACCACACTCGCACTAGGCTTTTATTTCAACTAATTTATCTAAGTTAAATTAGCTGGTATGCAGTTGAATAGGAGACAATGTTAACACCATAAAATGTGCAAAATAACTACAGAATATGGGATGATAATGGTAGAAAGCAGTTACTGTGGGTCTGGAATTTATAGTCAGTAAAACAGACTGAAACAGCAACTACTTAACTAAAATTTGTCAGCAAATCACCGACTAGGTAACTTCCATTGTTTTATTTACCATATCTGAGTGGAATTTACTGTGATGACACTATACATTTATAATCAACATGTCATATTTATTATACATAAAGCCTTGCAAGAGCAGAACGGTTGCTCTCTTTAGGCTAAAAAAGAAGAGAAGAAGAAAACCAACCTCTTCCTAGAGGTGAGATGTGGTTTGCTGAGAGCCTGGCATTACAGAATGGGTATTTTTGATACATGGGGGATTTTTTAATACACGTATTTTAATACACAATGACACAGAATCCAGAAGGAAAACGAGTTTAAGAAGTCTCAGGAAAAAAAACCTACTAAAAAAAAAAACAACAACCAAAAAGACAAACAAAACAAAAACCAAACACCAAACCAAAACCATGAACACCATTCCCTCTCATTAGGCCACAGCAATGGACTCCCACTGTTTACTTCCAGACAGAGTTTGGATGAGTCTCAGTGGGCTTAGTGTTTTCAGGGAAAATGGCAAAGTTCAGAAGGTTCCTCATCCCCCACACACCTATAATTATCCTGTTTTCTGCAGTTTGGTCAGCAGAGGGATGGATTGTAGTTCTTTCCAGCAGCTCTATTTTCATCCCAGCATCACTTTTCGACAGTAAAATATGTCAGAATTGGAAACCATCCTGTGTCAAATGACATCTAATTTGCCCTAAACAAAGAAGAGAACTTGTTCACCTTTCCCACTTATTTCTGCACATCTTGTCCTTACAAAGGGTCAAGAGCAGAGAGTTGTGCTCACATATATTAGCTGAAAATCCAGCCCAAAAGATGTACCTTGTTACCTTCTTTTTCACCTGAGCACTGAGCCAAACCTAAGCTGTCGTCCATCCACGTTCAAAAAAGAAATCAGTGCTGGAGATAAGACCCTTTTTTTTCATGTAATCCTTCTTTGCTTTTTGTTTTACTTGTTCTTTTTCTCTTTTAAATAAGGAAGGAGTAACACCCGATTTTCTTGCGAGAAGAATATCTACCACCTTATTTCTCAAAGACATGTTTCCAATGGTAGTAATGCTTATTTTTATCATCTCCTCTTGTCTTCCTTCCTTCTCTCAAAAATATGCTGGTCATCTCAAGCACTCCAATTTCTCAGTGTGTTCTACCAACCCAAGGAAATGCTTGAATCCAACATATTAAATACTTTGCTGTGTTTTACCATTTTATGTTTTTGGAGGCAGCCTCTATTCTTCCATCCCTCACTAAATAAAGATGTTTTTAACTGCTCCCTCATTTAGTTTGAATGAAATTTCAGTTGTTATGCCCACTGTTTGAAAGAGGCTCACAGCAATATTCACATTTATTAGCTGGAACCAATAACAAACTAAACACTTGTCATTTTGCATTGCAGCTCTGATCCTATTTTCTTTCTTCCTCAAAGCTATTAAAAAATAAATAAATCAGATGTTAGATAGAAAAATTCAGTAATGGCTCATGAATAGTGATGTTTTTATCCTAGGAGTGGTTTGAGGGTTTTTGTTTGCTTGGGTTTTTTCCCCCCCCACACACCTTTTCTTATTGTCACTGAAATGGTTGACTGCTTTTGTTATTGTATTAATTTATTTTTTTATTCATTTCTCTGATGTCTATCAGAATGCATCTGGGATGCTGCCAAACCAACAAAGAAAATTGGTTAAGAAAGAATAACAAGAAAAGAAGAAGATAAAAAAAAAAAAAAAAA
>VZRE01010289.1:286857-407281 GCA_013396775.1 Cephalopterus ornatus | reverse complement strand
ACTGGGAAAAAAGCAAGATCCCCAGAAAAGGCCACTGTATATTGGAGCTCACAAGATTCTCTGCTCTGCTACAGGCCCCTTCATTGACTATGAGCAAGTCACATCAACCTCCCCATTTTGACATTCCACAGATATCACTCATTCTTTTAAACACAATCTCTCTTCCACAAGAAATGAACCAAAATTCTTGGGGAAGGAAGAGTAGAGGTTACCCACACCCAGGATTCAGTAGGAAAACCAAACATCTCTCTTGTGAGTCTGCTCCACAGATCACAGCATCAAAATGGAAAATTTAGCATTTGTATCCTGACTTTGCTAACTAATTTTCTCTTACTATAATAACTGTGCTGCTGGAAAGGAGGACCAGGATTGGACTGGGAACACATCTTCCTAAAACTCAAAACTGGGACTGGAACTCAAAGCAAAGTAAAAAACTCAAATAACTAATGTAAAGGAGGATTTTTAAAAATATTCATTGGTCTCACACCTTCCAGCCACAATAGTCTTACTTTAATTGACAAATCTTCCTTTCTTTCTTATTCTTTATATTTCTTTTCCTTTCTATTACTTTTCATCTATGAAGTTGGCAGAAGTGGGAATACTTCTCCTGAATGACTGCCCAAATGCCTCCCAGAAGTAAGAAATACTATAAATTAATTTGTTTTGTTGGGCATGAGAGGAATATTCCTAGTTTCATGTATTATATTTGTTCTCCATGGAAAAGAAGCTGCTCTAGGAAAAAGGTAAACAAAATATTTGTTTTCTTAGGAACTAAAGCCACATATAGCCCTACTAATCTGTTGGAAGTACATATTGTGCCCCAGCTGTTACTTTATGGCTCTTGAGGAAGCAAGCAGCATACTAGGGAATTAAACAGTAGTCAAAATAAAATCTAAACGTTCTTCCTGAGTGTATTTATGTAACGTGTAATCATACGAAAGTGAAGATGAGGAAAGCCCAGGGATAAGAATAGGCCCAACAGCGTGGGATAATTCATAGCCAGTGGCCTGAGGGTTGTGTGGGACACAGAAAAAGAGTTCAATAAAAAAAAAAAAAATGTGATTTACAAACCTCATCTTTCCGCCGCTGACATTCCCTTTTGAGCATGAAAAGCTGCCCATGTACAGTCCCCACGCGCTGAAAGAGCCTCTGCTTGCGCGTATTGGTATATTAGCACCTGTGCATGAGTCAGTACACGCTCCTTAAGTCAGGATTAAACCTCACACCATCAGAATTTACAGGTCTCAGCACGTTCCTTTGGCACAAAACAGACTCATATCACATGCAGCGTGAGGAGCAACTGCTTTGTTCTGGCAAAGAAAAGACAAAATTAGGTGTTCCTCTCCATGTACGCCTATCTGCACTCTTGCACAGAGCTAGAAGAGAGGTCTGGGTAACAGTTCACCAGCAGATATGCAAAATTAGAACTCCTTTAAGCACAAGCATTTTCAGTCCAGGCTCAAAAATGCCAATGGAAGTGTTAATACCACCTTGTCTATAGCCAAGTGTCACTGTCTGGGGTTTTTCTAAGGACCTATTACACCGGTATCTAAGCACCAGCAATGAAAACACCATTCTCAAATAATCTGAACAATTTTAAAGCCAATTTTCTTGTCAGTTCTATACAGAATGAACATTGTTCTACAGAGCCCACAGAAAAAGATGTTTTTTAAAACATACGAAATTTATACTATGCAAAAGGACTGCTTCCTCCTACACACAAAAGGAGGCCAGTTCATATATCAATGGCCAGTAAGCAAGGCTGGAAGGAGAAAAAGAAATTGAAAATAAAATAAAATTTTTAAAAACCTCAATTTATATAGGCTGCATTACTGCAGAAGTCGAGGGATTTATGCCAAGCAATAGATAATTCTCTCTACTGTCCTTGCCTGACTGACAGGAATAAACTTCCAAATAGAAAGCGATGCTAAGAGCACTTATCCCACTCCAACTCCTCAGTTCACTGCACGTCTACAGAAGGCACTGAGTGTCACCAAAAATCCCAACCAAACCTGTAACACATTCCCTGCTGCTCCCTGAGTAAAACAACACAGTTCTTCAAGCCACACTGTGCTCTCACCATCAGGCTGCAGCACATAAATTGCTGCATTTATGAGATTATCGCTCCAACTTGTGGACATTCCAAATTTCAGCCTGGGGCTGCCTTGCAAAGGATGGACCACTGGCCATCCATGAAGTGAGAGGGGCAAGAGGTCCTCCCAGGGAAAAACAGGCTCGTGAAACCTTATCAGAGTCAGGCTGAGCTGGCTCTCACATTAAAATTGCCAGTCCTGCAACTTTCAAGCTTTCTTTTGGGTCTCCAATAAAAACTGTAGAATTCAGGTAGGAGGTACTATTCACTCTGGTCCCACCAGGGCATCTCAAGGACTTCTCCATGATCACTCCAACTGCGACTCTCTCGAACCTGTCACGGTTTTTAACTTAAAGGAATGTATTTTGAACTGATTGTGTCTGGAAACATCTGACACAGATTAAGCCATTACACAGCCTGCCAGCTGGCTGGAAAAGATCAAACTGGGCTGCTGCCTCAGTCACTGCTCCCGTGGGAGAAATCATCTTAGCACCCGTTACCTAGAGCTCCGGTCACAAAAAAGGAGGAGTGAAATCACTCAACACGCTTCACATCTCTTGCACTCTGGCAAGAGGCAGCTTAATCACATGCTGGGAAGGTGATCAGCCACCACTCAGAGCTGGCCAGGGCCCCGCAGAAGTCAGTGAGACACCACACAGGCCCTCAGGCCCAGCTTTTCCAAGGAAACAGGCTCTGGGATGAAGGCAGCCATCCCACTGTGTACAATGACACCACAGAGGCTTCCAAGGAGCCGTGGTCTGACGTTAGCAGGCTCTGGAATCATCAGCTCATCCATTATGATGGCCATTAGATCTGAGGACACCTGGCTGAGAGGCAGCAGGAGAAAGGAGGCAAACACAAAAGTAGGGAGAAAACTGCCTGGAGATTATCATTAGTACGTGGAGGAACCAATATTGTGAGGTGTTTTGTCATGGGGCTGAGGTACAGAACAGCTGCTTAGCTAATAGCATTATACAGGATCACGCCAGAAAAGAGCATTAGCAATATTATAGTGGAGGAAAGAAAAGAATTATGGGCTGCATATTTTTTTCCCAAAGACTAATATAATGAAAAGGGTTCTGCTGAAGCCACTAAGGCACCCTTCAAATCGCATACATTATAAATCAGCAAAGCCCTGAGGCATCATGTTTATATAGACACTTAAATTTAAAACAAAAATACTCAATCTTCATTTCTGAGTAGAGATTCAATTACTTTGAGCTTTAGAGTCTGAATAATATGAAGCATAAAACTAAGTTTTGTCCCCAAGGTATCTCTCACTTGTGGACCATTTAAATCACCTAGTTGCATGAAGCAGACAAAACAAATTAAGCCAAAAAGGCAAGAAAATTAGACTTTTATCAGTGAAATCCAGTACAAATTGTGAAATAGAAAAACACACAAAAAGCACTTGGGCTATGAAGCATCATGAAGCCCTATCAGCTGTACTTCTTCCTTTGCCCTAATTCTATAAAGCTCTCCACAGAAAGGCAGGAAATATTTTATTACTGCAGCTATTTGACAAGCTGGTCTTAATACCCTCTCACTGTCTTGGTGAATCAGTGCCAGACTAGAGCATAATGAAATTCCAACTGTAATGCAATCGAGGTTATTACAATGACAGCCAGAAAGTTCATTCAGACTGTTCTGTAACAGCCAGTTCTTTTTTTTTTTTTCCCTCCCTTTTCTTTTCTCTCCTCTTTNTTTTTTTCTTCCTTCTTTCCTTTTTTTAATCAAATCAGAGATTGGCCTCTAAAGCCTTGATTCTGTAGCTGAGGAACACGTGGTGCTCCTTCATACCTCGGATTAGCTCAGCTGAGCTCAGCAGAGTCCAGCACAGGAAAGTGCACCACCAGCACATTAAAGGAAAGAAGCCAAAGAATCTGAACTTCCCTAAAAGTCTAGGTTTGCAAATCTGGGGGATCCTCCAGTCCCTGTCATATGCTGCTGTATCAGCGTGGTATATAAATCCAATTGCTTCCTCATCCAGCCTATTTACAGCCAATGTTAAACTACTGCAGTGTCATCTAAGGCAGTTCTGCTGCTCCTGGGTGAGGAACTCTTGCAGGCATTATTTGAGAGAGAGCAGAACTGTAGAACTTTTTCATGAGTAACACTGAAGCAGGTAAAATCCAGCTCCCAGGCTCCTAAACGTCAACAAGGCTTCCACAAAATTAGAATAAAGCCAGATCACCAAGGCAGCAGCCAAAGCTATGGGTTTGAAAGGGTTCTCAGATCAACATCTGTCTGTTCTGCAAACAAATGCAGATTCACTTACCTGAGTACAACAGCATCCAATGTCATTGTGCATTATGCATCTCTGCCAACTACCTTAGATCCCCCCTAGATTGCTGAAGATTTGTTTTCCTTGGCCAGGCAATTCCTTTTCATCCTGCAACTACTTCTTAAAGGTTTTCTAATTCCACATTATCAAAATAACTTCCTCACTGGAACTTAGAGAAATAAAAATCCTCAAAGTAACTGCCTTGGCGTCAAACCACACAAGACTGTTGAAATAATTGCAAAAGTCCAAAGTTTCCAACGGGATGCGCAGACAACAGGTAGAACCTGTGGGGTTGAACAATGCAGTTTTTCTCATAACTGCTCAAGTTTTGCAAGCCTTGGGCAAACCTGTGGACAACCTTCCCTGTGCCTGTCAGTGCTGCAACATTCCAGCAGAGCCATGTGCTCTTTCCAGAGACATTTACGTAGTCCGTGTCTGGCTTGGCATATGCCGAAGTCAAGAGCCTGCCAGAGAATGCTGGACTGGGCCAAACGTGTATAAGCAAAGGTATTACCTTCTAGGTAAAATGAGTTCCTGGGAATTTAGGGTAGGGCAAAGTAATAAAAACCAATGGACAGTTCTGCCAGGATGGAGCTGCAGGCATTGCCCAGCACTGCAGCTCTGCTCACCCCTGGATCTGCCAAGGCATGTTACACTTGGAACAAGCTGCAGCATGTCCCCGTGACGTGGCCAGTACCCACTGGACTCAGATAAATCCAAACAATGTTTTTTTTTTCCTGGGACCTGAAGCAGGAAATCAGCACAAGGCTTTGCTCTCCAACAGAAGTCGAGGGTTTTCCAGCCATCTTTCTGCACTACCCGGGTACAACACAACGATTGGAAAGGGACTTTCTTAGCAGTCTCTGTGCAGCGCTCTCAGGCTATAAAGGATTCTGCTAACAGTCCTCTGAGGCTCCCTGAATGTCACTTTATACTGCTTCAGAGGTGCAAAGCAGCCTTATCTGGACCAAAAGCATGGCCTTCAGGTCTCCAGAGATAAAAGGCCAGAGCACTAAACCACTCTGTCTTGCCAGCCACAATAAAGAGTCATTTAATTTAACCAAACTCATTTAAAACACAGATTGATAAAGAACAGGACCAGATTATTTAATAACAAAAATGAAACTATTCCTCTGAGTTGGATGACACTCCAACATTCTTGCAAGAGAGAGAAATGGTAAAATGCTTAATAGAATTTACAGCATTTCATTCAGATAAAAGAGGATGCTCAATTTATGGGTGATGTTCGGCGCAGAGCAGCAGTAAAAGTCAGGTCAATAAGAGATTCTTTTTCCTGACTTGGAAAAAATATTCTGACTAAACAAAGAATCCCCATAAACCATAAAGAGGCAGAGAAAGGAGTTGCCTGATAGAAAGGCCCCCACTGCAAAAATAGCAAAAGGTGGCTTTCTTTTAGATAGCTGGAAAATGTCAAAGCAAAGCAAATCATTTATGAGGTGTCTGGAAATAAAATATTGTCCTGGAAAATACAAACAACCGAGTTGGAAATAAATCACAAAGTCATTCCCTGGCAAAAATAGAACTGGTCTTTTTAATTAAAAGCACTTAACAAGGTCATCCGTGAGCATGCAAGTCTAATTTGATTGAGTGGAATGCTCCAAATTTAAGAAAATCCTAGAAGGAAATAGTACCAAGAAAAGTAAAGGGGCTTTAGAGCAGTGTTGAGAGCTCGTTGCAGAGCAGCGATGGGGATCTGTCTAATGGGGGAGAAGTGTAGAGGATGTAGTGCAGAACTCAGCACTGAGCATACTCCTCTTTTCTGCTTCTCAAACACATCCTAACAAGGCACTGAAAAAGCCTGAGTGAACTGTAGTTAATACTTCAGTTAATATGGAAGAAAAACTTCCGCTAACTTAAATGGCAGCAAAGGGAGCCCCAATCCTTTAGATTCCATGGAATGGTTTGCTCTTTGTCCTGTTAGCAGCAGAATTACATTTAGGTCCCACGCTGTATGAGGGGCTGAACACACACAGAATAAGACATAGTCCTCTGGCCTGGAGAGGTCTATTGGTCCAAACTAGAGCCAGAGGAGAAAAGCTGTGTGGAAGATAGGATTTGCCCAATTTTACACCTGAAAACCATAGCACAGACAGATCAAATGAGTTGCCCAAGGTCACGTGTACTCTGTGGTTTATTCAGAACTGAAATCCCTGCCTCCTCAGTTTCACGTCAGTGCTTTAACCTTAGACTATCACTTCACTGTTAAAAAATACAAAGGAATCAAGCCCTGCCCTATCCCAGCAGTGAGCTAAAGCATCCCGTTCCTGTGACAGGCAAACTGAGAGAAAGGAGAATTAAAGGTAATGAAATCTGTCAGAGGCTCATTTGTTTTGAAAGGCAGGTCACTGATTTAGGTGCTTAACTCAGGAGCCCACTCAGAAACTCTTAATCCCAGAACTCACTCTCAGCTCACTCTGAATATTGCAGAGTTTTGCACTGCTGCTGTACACTCCCCACTGTATTTTTTTTAATTACACCATCACTCCCTGTGAACATTCTCCAGGTTCTTAAGGTGGAATTACTTGAAAGTTATTTTAGTAAATACCCAATGCCAAGCAGTAATCTATTCCATTTGAGCTGAGTGCAGAATTGCCAAATAAGACCATGGCTCAAGGCCTCTCTGACTAAAGAGAAGGAGAACAAGGACATGGAGGAAAACCACAAAGGGAAACTTTCTGGTTCAACTACACCAAGCACAAACTCATTTACAAAACAGGTTGTTTATAAACATTTTCCAGGCCTAGTGCTGGCAGACAGCTGCTGTGTATTAGAGTCAGGCTGCAAGTGCAGCTATGATGAGGATGGGGAATGGTCCAAACAAGCATTTAGCTAAGAAGTTACTGCTTTCCCTTCTGCATGAATTGTTCTTCATACAGAATTGTCCTGCAACGCTCAGGTGTGGAGGCACAAGTCCAGACTCCCATTCTTCCTCCCCTCAGGTCATAACCACATCCTTTGAATTACTGCATTTATCATAAACGTTCTTCCAGAACAACAAAAAAAAAATGTCAGTTAAGTTTTCTAGGCTTGGAGTTTTTTAAGCACCACAAAGTGAACAATGAGAATGACAAGACTGAAGATAGTGAGGTGGATAGAATATTGGCTGGCAGTAAGCACAGTATGAGAGGAGCCTCCCTGGCTCTCTGGGAACCACCCTGAGGTTTCTTTGCATCAACTTTGTAATTTCATACACACGCCCCAAGCCCTTCAGTTCTCAAGGAATTGCCACTGGTAATTGCTGATTTATGATCACAGACTTGGATGAGCAAGTTGGGTGGGCAAAGAATATTTACTGCATGTTTCCTGCTTAGGATATTTTTAAGAATTAAAAATAAAATGAGGATACAATTGGCTAACAATCAGCCACTATGCATATCATTCCCTATCTGTTTTGCCTCATGCTGTTTTCTAGTGGATTTTGCAGCATATTGAATAGTCCCCCAAGGTCATTAGGGTAAACTGTGGTAGAAATCAGATTCATACAATGCTACCCTTCAACCTGAGCTGCAGTTTGGCAGGTGAAATATGGAGGCTCCTAAAGAAAAAAATTCAGCAGAACTGGGGCACTAAATACCAAACGCCGTCTGAGGTAAAGACAGTGTAAAGTCTGCCAGTTACAAGGTGCTTCATGAAAAGTCTGAATTCACACGGGCTTGTCTTAGGATGATGATGTGTGGGGTTTTATTTCAGTGATGCCATTAAATACAACCCCCAATGCAACACACCAGAACACAGTAAGCAATCTGCTCAAGCATACCACAGGTACCAGCCCTCTCTGTCCTATGTCAAAGGCCAAAAAGGAGTATTAACTTTGGTTTAATTGGGATCCCAGACATGACACGGTGAAGCTGTGGCTTGCAGGTGTGTTTTCTGAAGAGAAACAGCAGAAAAGCTTTAAATACAATGATTCTATTTACTCTTCATCCTCTTCCATTCACAAGATGAATCTGAGTCTGCCAAAAACGGGAAGATGCCCCACACAGCCTAAACATGAACCTGAAGCAAGCAGGATGTTCCTACCCAATAGAGCCAATAGAAAACTTTCCAACTCACTGATTACACCTGTAGCTCTGGGGACAAGAAGGGGACAAACAATAGGCAGCTTGGCCAGAGAAAAATTACCAGTGATAGAAGACGACAGGTGATCACTCTAATGGCCCGAGCTGTCTTGGCCACCACTTCTATCCCATTGCTCAAAACTACAGGAGGGCTTTTTCAGGAGCAAAGGAAGCTGCAACACCAAGTCCTTGAAAGGTCAAGATGAGCCAGTGGAAGGTATTTGGTGAAAGAAGCAGAAAAAAAAGGGAAATAAAAATATCTAGGTGGGGGAAAGTGAGAGCCGTTTCCACTTGAGCTTCCACTTTTCCATTTAACACCGCTAGGATTTAGAGATGTAAAAATCATTGATTTCTTAAAAGTTGTCCACAGCTTGAGTGCCCCGTGTTGAACAAACTGAGTCCAAAAGGGTCAGACCTGAGCTGGGTAAGAAACAGCTCCCAAAAGGGGAAAAAGAAAGAACCACTTCTACACACTTGACACCTAAATAACCTCAGGGTCAAGCATCCATCTCATCTGGATTCAAGGACACTGGTTTATTATAAAGCTTTCTACAGTCCTCATATTCTTTTTATAAAGAAAGGAGCTTGTGAAGTTAGCTTTGTCTGGGATATAGGTTAAGAGCTGAATGGAAAATCAAAACTGTTCATTTTTTTACTTCCCTTTTTTGGTGCACGGCTATCAGAGCATTTCACTTCGATGTGGAAAATGTGTTTCATTTTGATATATTTCAGTATAGATCCAGAAATTAATATTTAAGCATAAAAGTTAAACACCACAACTAAAATACTAATTCAAAATGAGTTTAAATCAGTTTTTCAATTAAAACTATTTTATTTGAATAACCATTCTGATATTGTCCTAGTAAGAATGGGTAGAGCTGATTTGACCTTTTTTTTTCCATTTTCAGACTGCAGGGAATATTGATCTTACATCTTTTCATTTCAGATTAGAATAACAGAGGTTTCAATAAAACAGGAACTCTTACTCCTGAATGGACTTTTCCTTGAGTAAGGAACATAAATTGTGTTGGTTTGCTTTTCCAAAGATGATTTCTGACATCAGGTGACAGGATTACAGAGCCACCCTCAGGACTTCACCCTGACACAGAGGGAGCCCTGAGCTAACTCAATTAGCACAGCCTTGTGAAAAAGTGCTCACTAAATATTGCAAGACAAATACGGGCAGCAGAACTATGCAAACAGTTCTTACCCATCCTCAGACATGGAACAGACTGGAAATATCCGTAATGTGAGAGCAGACACTGAGAATAAGGTTCACTTTTATATACATGTGCCATTCTTGCCTTGAAGATCTCCACTGTGAATACAGAACTCAAAGCTATGTAGCCGGTTAGTGTTTTTCTACAAAGTTTACTCACTTTGGTGTCACCATTTCCAGAAAAGACCTCAATTCTACCTCAATAAATTGCCACTGCATCAATTCCACAAAAAAGTAATTTCATTAAAGAGCACAATGAAAGACAAATCCAAATGATGAAGCCTTTTCTATTAGTTATAACCCATTGAAAACATGTATCGGGTTTTTTCCCTGGAGATTATTTATTTAATTTAGTAATTTGATGGCTGGATTTTCACTGCCATCCATTATGTACTATATTCCTTTGTGATAAGCTTGCAATAGGTTATTTACAGCCAGAAAAGAACTCTGAGCCCTGAAATTTCAGAAAGCTGTCTTGATCCTTTAATCCAGCTGACTTCTCAATGTTGTAGCGTTCTCTTCACCAGATGGACTCCGACAAAACTCCCTATGGATTTTATTTATTCCTTTCGGCAGGGGAAAAGGTCACCTGAGCAAAACTCTCCACTTAGTCCTCACAACAAACAGAGAAGAAAAGGAGACTCTGTGATACCAGGGAATGCAATGGCCGAATCTCAGAGCAGGAGATTTCCTTATAAAACACATGACCCATCACTATTCTTACCGTGGCACTGTCACACACAACAAATAATACTTTAGTTATTGCGTAGTGCTAAATATTTCACAAATCCACATGTAAACTAAAGCACTGTGCAGGAAGGTATTGACTCTTTAGCATAGCAAAACCTGACATTTAAGGAGCCAATTTCTAAAGAGAAGCCAGAAAAATCATCCTCCAGAAGGCAACTCATCTTTATGATTAAAAACAAACCTTGGGCCGTATTTGTGCCTGTACTACACCAGCTGTAAGAGCTGTGCCTGTGTAAAGAACCACCTACAAGTGCTGCAGTTTAATCATCTCAACAAAACCACAGGTCAAAACACGCCTGGTTAAGTAAAGTGGGGCAAAACATCCAATATCCTTCACCCATTTCCTTTGGTCAGTGCCAGATACAAACCAGCAGCAGGAGCTATAACATCCACATGCCACTTCCTTCCTCCCAGGTTTCATTGTCGTCTCCCCTGACCACACAAAGAGCCACCACAGTATGTACATACATCTATTTAAGCCTATCTTTGGAAATAATAAACTAGAACTCAGTTGATCAGTTTGTTCCTCGCAAACACCATAATTAGGCTAAGACATATTTCCTGGCTCTGACAGACGAAGTACGCGGCGCGTCTGAAAGCAATAGCTACAAAACAATCACGGTCACAGTTTACAAAAAGTACCTCAGAGGGAAATGACATTGACAGCTACCAAATGAAAATGATACGGGCCTGATTTGTCTCTCAGCTGGAAACATTTAAGGAGAAGTGAGTGGATTTTTAACTAGAGCCTCCATTTGTGGTGAGCAGAAAGGGAGAAGTGGAATTATAACAGTGGTTCAGGAAGGCAGCATACCAAAAGCTGCCAGTGCAAAGCAGTGATACAAGAACAAAACAAAAGCTAAGAAAAAGAAACAACCCCTTGCCCTAGATGATATATCAAGAGTGTGGCAGGTTTGAAATTCCTTTGTAGGATTTACAAAATAAAATCCTTTCAAAAAAACTTGCCCACTGCATTCCATATTTCCATAAAGGAACAGTCTCTTTGTGCATATGGGTTTGCAAAGGAGACAGAATTTCTTCATTACTTTGAGATTAAGAAAACAAAAGGGTCAATTTATACGTTTTGTAGAATAGTTAATAGAAACTTGCAAAGTTTGTCATATTGGAAACACTATTGCCCAGTGACTTTTTTCTCTAGCTTTGCCAAGACAGCACAGGGATATCTGGGAATCAAATAATGCAGATTTCCACTGGGAGCCGGTGAGCCTTGGACCAGGGAGCTACAGCAGCCCCCTGGGCAGAGTTTGGCCCTGTCTGGCAGCACTGCCCAGCTGTCCCTGACAAGGGACAAGGCAAGGGCACGTCTCACTCAGGGTAAATGCTCGACAGCAAAATGTCACACTAATGTGTGTTGAGACAAGAGCTTAATGGATTATGGACTTCAGGACAACAGCCTCATATTGACTTCTCTGTAACACAAATCCCTGCTTCTCTGCCTGACAGATTTATCCTCTGGAGTTCACAGGATTGGTCCCCCTTTCTAGTGACTGCAAAGTTAGTAAGTCAATACACCGATCTGTTTGAAAAAGTTAAGTAGCATAAGCAGGAATAATTTGGAAAGAAAAAAATTCTTCCTCTTCCAAAGCAACAGCAGTGCTCCAACCAACCACGTGAGATGGGAATGAGGGCAAAAAGCATCCAAAGAGAAGTTGTGTATGCACAAGATGTCACTCTGCAGAACACCCACTCATCCTTTTTATTTAAGAAGATCAGAGAAGCTATTGGTTATTGATGTATCAAGACCATTTTCATTACATTAAAAAATCAAATAAAAATCAGGCCTAAACCACCAAGCCTTCCACACTGCAGGCTGCCATTCTCACCCTCTTGCTTCCAAAGACATTTTCTCTCAGCTAAATATTAAATTACTGCTATTTCAGTATGAAGTCAAGCCACAACACGTAAGTGCTACAAGCAGTGAGCTGAGAGCCTTTTTTCTGCTCCTGAAGGATTAGAAAATGTTGCTGGCATGCCATTTCAAGCCATTTCCAAGACAACAAGTTGTGGTGTTGTCCATCAGATCCATTCTCTTCCACAATTTTCTTTCCTTTCATGCAACTGCTAAACCTCCTAGTGTGCTTTTTGACAGTACTCTTTGGGGTTGTTTTTTTTAAACACACATTTCATTCATCACCTTGTTTAGGTGGGCAGACTTGTAAAACTTCCACAGGCATCAAAGCATGTGGCCTTAGCTCCCTCGGAAGCCTAAACAAGCGAGCTAAGCCCCAGGGACTCTCAATGAAACATGGTCTTAAAGAATCAAAATCTAGATTCACAAAAGTATTTAAATATGTGCTAGAACTATTAAAAGGACCTTGTTTGCTATTTTAAGTTCAGGTGAAGTGTTCAGCCAGGCAAATCTGGAAGAACTGCCCCTACTCACCTGGAGGAGCAATTGCTTGTGGATACAGTCTGGTTTCAGCTTTACACCAACTCTGGGGACCATCCCCAGCAATTAAATGGCAGTTTCATTTCTAGGGATGACCAAGGGATGGACAACAAATATTGAGTTGTGAAACGCTGACCAGTACTAAATAAGTCTGTAAAAGAAGCATTGGCAATAACAAAAATGAGACAAAACCACAAGCAGTCTCAGCCTGGGAAGGCAGAGAGTTCAGCAGTCTGACAGAAAAACACAGACATTGCTTCCTCCTATCAGTAAGAAAATAATATTCTTTTAAATATGTCTCAGAATTGCTGCTTTAAAATCCTCAAATAACCATAGTTAAAATGTTCCTCTTCAAAGATTTGACACGGAGCGAGGCAAAATTGTTCTTGCTCCAGGTTAGGAGAAAAGAAAAAAGAAAAAAAAATGAAAGAAAGATAAAAAAAATGAGAGAGATAAATTACCAAAAGAGGGAGTTAGCTTCTCAGATGAGATACAAATCTATCCAAAAGCCCATTTATACTAGAGTAGATGTGTAGCGGGCAAGGTAAGCACAGCATGAAAGAGCCCCAGAGGAAAACCCTCCCTCACCTTGCAAGCTGCACATAGTACAGACTGAAATGCAACCCTGGAAACACTGAGATACTTGCTTTTGCCATTAAGAAAAATCTTATTGACCATTTTGTAGACAGTCTACAGATATAAGGAGAGCTCATAAGGCTGGTTATCTTCATATTACTTACAAACTTTATTATATATAAAGTTTTGACCAAAATCAGGAAGAAAAACAAACAGCAGAGCCAGGCAGTGCCTCACAGGAAAGACAGACAGCAGCAGTATGTCAGCAATGCCAGTCTCCAGCATAGTCCAGCTGACCTGCATCTGAGCAATGCACTTGGGCAGTGCCAGGCAGGCCTGGGATTTAGGATTTACACAGCTCTAGAAGGATTATGAGGAATAGGAAAGAACAAGGAGCTCTCCCAAACCACTCACACCCTGCACGAGACTGAACAGCAAATTACAAACCTTCAACTCAAGGCAAAAAATCAACCCAACTTATGCTACTTTCAGCCTTCCTATCACATCACACCGACAAATTTTAAATTACCCAGTAGTCAGGAGCGTCCTTCTTGTCCTCTTAAGGCTGGGCCATGGGAGAACAGTTTGGGCTCAGAGCAGCCCCATGACTGCAGTGCCTCCAGCAGAGCCCAGCTGACCAGGTGAGCCAGTCAAGGCACTGACACTTCTGCTGTGCCCATACTCCCCCCAAATCACATTAAGGTGACTTCAGGCGCAGTGATTTGCACCTTCAGACCCTGGAAAATTATCCATACATCCTGAATTCTTAGAAATTCACTCTTGCAATCTGAAGGCACAGTAGTCCACACTCGTTCACATGAGCAAACCCTTACTTGCACAGCCTGCCCCAAAGGAGCAAAGGGAGCTGCATGACAGGAGAAGGCAGGGCCGAGAGTTAGATCATGCACAGCCCCAGCTGAGACAGCTTTTAATTTCTCAGTTGTCACAAGGGTGAAAAGAAACATCTCTTTCATACAGACAGGAAGGAGAAGGTTATAAACTGTTCTGTTACACAGCTACAATCAACACACATCAGATGTGTGAAGCAGAGTGGCACTTCTCATAACAATTAGCCCAATGGTGATTGCAAATACTGAGATTGTCAGAAACAGGAACAATAGTGAGTCAGAGCTGCTGCTGCTGTGGTGCTCCCAGTGCAAACCAGCAGACATAGTGATACACCTCAAACTTTAGGGGGATGTGGCAGTCACTCTTACCTCCTTTATGGCTTTCACTGCTCAGGGCTGTGGATTTGCTGCTTGTCAGAAAACAGGTACTGCCCAGCTCTGCTGAAAGACAGGAAGGATATCCAGGTGCAGACACCGCCTGGATCTTCCACAGAGCAAGTCTGAATCCCAGAGTAGACATAATAGGATAAGAACTGTTTATAAGTGGGATGTGGCTGCCACAGGATAGACAAAGGAAACACATTAGGAATTAAATCCTGCCACTGTTCCCAGTGCCAGCACTAAATGTGTGATCCGCTGGGGATAAGGCTAACCTTCAGGCCTCTTTTAATCTCTCTCCCAGGCTTCTGCCTGCTGAAGAGGACAATTCTCTCCTGCTGGGAGATTATACTAGGAAGAAGATCCCCTCTAGTCACCTCCTTTGCCCCCTGAACACCAGTGGGACAGAGAGGAAGACTGAGGCACAGACCAGGAAACCTTCGATCTGTTATTTCGTTCCATTTAGTAAGTTCCTCTTGTAGAGTTATGTTTCAGTTCTCTAAACTGATGAATTGCCTCATACTAAAGCCCGGATCTGCAGAAGCACTGAGCAACCACGACTTGGTTAAGACATTTGGAAACAATAGTTTTGACAGCTTTGTCAAAAACATTGCAGCCCATTACCAAATTTCATTAATGAACTAAGTCTGCAGGTTGTTGCATCTTACATTCTGCTTCAAACAAAATTCCTCTTCTTCCTCCTACCCTCTCCCTGAAGAAGATTCCTTACTGAAAGGAGCTTTGAATATGAAGACCTCACACCAAGTCCTGAACTTGAATCTGCAGATGAACCTGGAAATATTTGTCCCCAGACACCGTGCAGAATGTTATAAAAGCAGTCACCCAGGAATAGGTGGTGTTACCAAGAGTGCTGGTCCATTTGCTACTTTTCATTCTTTCTATCCTTCAGCCTCAACATGAAATTTTTCATTTCTTTCCTCCCCTTCCACTTCCTCACATTAGCAGAGCCCTGGGGGACTGGCTGAGGCCACCAGCACATACAGAGTGTCAGACCAAGGTCGGCATTTCAAAACCAGATGGCCATTTAGCGCAACTGCTGGTTTCAAAGAAGCCAGGGTGACTTGCTAGTTGATACAACATGTTTCACACCTTTTCTTTAAGTATCTGGCACACCAGGGAGTGTTCAATGCTGGGAATCTGATTCACTAAGACACTTCAGATTTGAGAGAAAGGAACAATGACAACCTTGTGAGTAGATTTGGTTTCTTTGTCTTCTGTTTATGTGCTTTCCACAAAGGGAAGAGCCTTGCATTCTCTGACAGTACAAGGCTAATGACTGCTACTGCCTTGCATTATTCAACAGGAAGTACACAATTAGATTCTTATGTTCAATTTGGTGTTCACATTAGCATCAGGTTATCATAAAATATAATTATGTGAAGTTGTAACTATGTGCTCATCTTTTCTTTACTGAAAACCAAGGGCAGTACAGAATTTCTGAAGAAGGGTCACAGCTCTCTAAGGAAGCACAGCAAAACTTCAGCTTAGGCAAATTCCCAGGGCATGTTCCCATGTGTGGGGAAATGAAACATTATCAATAGCACCTGAAACAAAAGGACTGCCGAAGTCTTCCTTTGAGCATTGAGGAAGAGCAGGATAGTACACAATACAGCAGTGCTGTAACAACACAGGGATTTTTTAGCAAGTGAGTGTGAGAACAAAACGAGGAAGGAAACTTTGCCCTTTACAGACCACCCTGGGCCAGTGACAGCCATCCAGTGCCTTACCACCCTGCTCCTCTCAGTAAGCCCTGCCAGCTCACATTGTAGTTTTGGAGCTCAGGTTGTCCACCTGTGAAATGGGTGACGCAGTGACACTGCCCCTGTTTGAAAGCACCGTGAGTCTGACTATTGATGAGAGAGGTCTTAGCAGCTCCTCACGGGTCTGAGTGTGATGGTTCTGGCCAGAGAGCCCCACTGCCCTCACGGATCGCTCCGGCTGCATCTCCTTGCTGTGCGTCATCCTCCTGGATGATAAAGCAGTATCTACCTCCCCCTCGTGGCCCACTGCAAAGAGCATCCCTGCAACAGGGATTACTGGACAACCTAGTCCTCTTGAGTCTCGTTCCCTCCCAAAGGCCACTCAATCATACCAGCATTGCCAGAAACTGCACAGGCTCCAAAAATCTGTGCTGGCATGAGTAGAACTGCCTTTGTCTCACTGTCTGTCCATCCTACACTGACCTGGCAAAGTGCTGTGAAGGGGCAGACGAAGCTGTGCCATGCAACGTGATGGCTTTAGCACAGCATAGGCCTGCGCTCCAGGTCTAATTCATTAAAAGAAATTGGCACATGAGTTCTTTGTTATAAGGCTCCTATCCCAGAAAAAATAAAGAGAACTTTGGATTAAAGGCGTAGAGCTTCAGGGAGTGAGGCTTTCCCCGGGGAAATCACACCTGAGGTCCAGCAAGAGACGCTACAGATTTTCTCAGAGCACTCAGGCAGTGACCACGGACCCAGCCACTAGTGCATCCCAAATTGCTCATCATTCCAGCCTTCACACCAGCACACCCTGCAAAGCCTGCAGGAAGCTGCTCAATTGCTATGAATCCATTGGGACTTCTGTCAATTTGCAGCTTTCTAGTTATCAAGTGCAGAATTAAGAGAGGGAAAAAGAAGACTGGAGATGTGTAATGTCCTTCAACGCCATGGCCTGGAAATAACTCTGTTCAGGAATTGTGAGGGGGACTACTGCAGGATGGAGATGGTTCATTAACCAAAGGTCCACAGGTTTGAGTCTCTTTTTGCCTCAAGTTATTTCTTTCCAAGTTATTCTATTTGTCCACTTGCTGAAAAGCAGCACAGCTCTCTCTTTGTCCCTTGCTAATGGTGATGTCCATGTTCCTCTTAGAGACTGCAGTCACTACGAAAGAAAAGGAACAGGGAAAAGCTTCAGGAATGCTTCTATGCGTCTGTATTCTAGTGATGGCCTAACTGAATGAAAACTCAAGGGGTTTTCCCCCTCCAAATCCCAAAGAGCCTTTCAAAAGCAGTCCCACAAAGGCAAATCGATCATGTGGAAGCATGTTTTGTCAGCTTAGACAACATCATCTTTACTGTAGCAATATTATCATATGACAAAGAAAATATTTTTAAATTACCTCCATGCTTTCCCATACCAAGGCAGCTATTTATCAAGAGATCCAGAAATTAAATCAGCCTGAGAATCTCCCAAATTTAAGGCTTCAGAAAAGAAAGTTGCAGAAATACATTTTCTCTTTTCAATGCAAACAGCCGCCATTACACATAAAGCCTCACCCCACACCCAGAAGAACCACATCGCACCCATCCTTGCTTTCTTTCATTTAAAGACACAAATATTCTTGTAAGAAGAAGGCACAGATGTTCCCAGAGGTTTGTGATTTTCACACAGATGATGTCTCTCAAAAAAACCAGAGAAGCCTTCTTCAAAAGACACATGAAATATAATCTGAGAGGACCATACATTATATTGTAAATACTCTTTCTTTTTTAGCTACACAATAGCTAAAGGCCTCCCAGAAGATAACTGCATTTCATCTACTCTAACAGCCAACTTTTTACATGCAAGAACAGGGTTCCATATCTAGGAACAAACCATTTCCATTTTTTATTTGATAACCTCCTTCTGCCTTTAACCAGGGTGAAAATTAAGCACAGGAGTAATTACAGCCACACATGATTATTCTCATAATTACTAACATGTAGACAGAAGAACCAATCCATGGTTTATTAAAACCAAAGCACAGCAGTCTGTGTTTCCTTTCAATGGAATTGGAAAAAGCTCAGGTATCATATTTGAACAGCAAGTCTCAAAATTTTGAGAGAAAAAAACCTGCTACTTATTTTTTGTCACTTCTCAAATCATCTCCAATGTTAGTCTGTGGACAGCAAATCAAAATGGACACTATGCAAAGGTTCCATTTTAAATGCTTTTACAGAAGAGGCTGGAATCTTCTCTCTGATACCTTCACCACAGACAGAAGAGTCACTGGTGTTGGGGGGTACAGGGAAACATGTCACCAGCTCTGAGACCCAGCAAAGCTTAGCTCTGATCTGATAAATCCTAGGGAGGGTCTAGAGGTTTACAAGCAATTTGACCAACTTGCTATCCCATGCCAAGAACAGAAAGGAACAAAATCTGAAATAGTAACACTGCTCCTTGGGATTCAGAACACATCTGCCCCCCCTCCACGATTTTGAGATGCAGGTGAATGAGCACAGCCAGTAAGAGGACATAAGCAAGGATCCTTCCTCTCCATATCCATCATTTACACAGCATGTTCTCACCGTGTCCCTTTGCACATTCTGTACAGTCAGAGCTTGTAAACATCTCCTCAGGAAAGGCTCCATCTCCTAATAATGACTAATAAAGCTGCTGAAGGCCACCTCCCATCACCAGCCAGGGAGCTGAAGCCAGGCCTGACTGTGGCATTTCAGTTCTTTCCACTAAACAGCAATAGCAGGAGCCCAATGAAATGCATCTCCTGCTTTTCTTTATTTTGAGAATAAAAACTTTGTGGGAATGAAGTCTAAGCAAAACCTCGTACAAAACCCTGTCCTGAGTGAGGCAATGGGAGTTTTGCCATCAGTTTGCACTGGAGGACTGCCAGGATCTCATTTTCATTGCCTGACTCCAAGCACACTGAAATCAGTGGGAGCCCTGCTGCTTATTCCAGTGTGTACAACCTGAAGGCCCTGACAATTTGCTTTGTATTAAATGCCTGGTAGAGGCATGTTTGAGTTCACCTCTGAACAGCACAAAATAAATTGCAGAACTCCTATTCTTCTAGAAAATTTCTCCAAGGCTACTTAAAAAATGTTCTTTGATTTTCTTTATTGTTGCAAATTCCAGAAAAGAAGAGACCCTAATAAACAGTATATTTAAAATTCATATGGGATCTTCAGTATAAGAAACACTGACAAACAATAACAGTTCTTCAACACCTTTGCTTAACAAAAATGAGACCAATTTTTTTTCTCTTTTCATCCTGGTTATTAAAATACATTAAACTGATTTTATTTGTTGAGCCAAATTCCAGAGAGGGATTATTATTTAGAGCGTTTAAAAAAATTCTCAGGATTTGAATATTGATATAGCCCAAATATTAGTCTTTGTGACCCACTACTTTCTTCTTACTACTGCCTTCAGTGTAAGATTACCAATCATTTTATAACTAAGACATTGGGCATTTGTAGATTCTGCAAGCTTAGTGCACCAAAGTCCTGATTTGAAAAATATGTAAGGAAAAAGCTACAAGCAAACCCTTATGTTAAAGTGTACATTTAAAGAGTTCTCACAGATAAGAAAATTATTTCCTTACTTAGCTCTTTATGAGGTGAAGTCTTGCTGCAGATACCAATGGATGTTCTGACAAAACTGCAGTAAGTGCCCATTTTTCACCTCGCAGTGTCTGTTTCTGAGCAAAAACTGAAAAAAATTGAGATAATATTTAGGCAACAGCCTACTGACCACCTATAAAGCTGCCTAGAGAACCACTAACATGAAGAAACCCCCGGTGGTATTTTAGCAGTTATGTGATTAAATATGCAAAGCAGACGTTCTCATCAATTCAGTAATGAACGGCAAAATGGATGATAAGAGAGCATAGACACCAGCCTATTTTTCTATTACTCCGCTTTTCTTTTTAAAACAGATAGGACAGACCAACTGATTAAAATCCCTTTAATTTCCTCTTCTTTTAATGTCAATTAAACTTCTCCAACATGAAGGGAACATAGGGAAAGGCACAAAGCAACAATGCAATACTAATTACCTAGCAAGGGAACAAGATGATAATGATTAACCATGAAATTTTTTATCTAGAATAAAAGGATTTTGAACTAAGGAGAATTTTGATTGGCCTCTGTGTGTGTAGCTTACTGATACACACTGAAGGAGCCCTTCCCCAGCCACCCTGGGTGCAGAGATGCTGTCGTGGTACTGTTGCACAATTCTAGCTTTTTACAAAACAGAATTCCTATTTTCTGGTTGGTTGTGCATTTGATCTGCATAATCACCCCACAGCTATGCAAAGCTCCATGCTCTGAGCAGCTGACAGCAACATTTAATCCAAGGTCAGTGATTTCCTTTAATTATTGTAATTTATTTTTTTTCCGATCAGCCATACATGGTTCTCTGCTCTCCCTGCTGGAATCAATACATTTCCTCAGATTGCTTAAAACAAAATCTAAATACCCCAGACCAGCCCTGGGTAAATACTCCTCAGGAAGTGACTCTAATAGTCCAAGAGGTGCAGAGAAGCAGATGTACATAGAAAGGAGGAAGGCATTAGCCAAACAGTTCTCCCATGGTTATCCTTCCCGCCCTGTCTTACCAGCATTCCCAGTTTCCAGGCCTTACACAGATGACTCAGGACTGAAGGCCAGGCTGACTGATGCTGTGGAAGTTCCCTAAAAAGGAAGAGGAACCCTCCAAAACAGAACTGAACACAGCACAGCAGCAGGGTGGTTGTTTTTCTAGAAGCTCTGCTTCTCAAATTCACAGATTCTCCCTTGAGAGCCATTCTCCTCCCAGAGCAGCCACGAGCCTTCCCGCCGCCAATGGATAACATCTCACTGTGCTTTCCCCATCGCTGTGCTATTGTACCCATGGGCAGGGTTACCTCCTGAGAGGTGGCAGCAGATGGGACCTAGAAGGAGGCAAATGCATTTCCCAGCTCTGTTACCTCCCGTGTGGGTTCCCATTTGGAGACCCGAACACAGCCGGAGGTGGGTGCTGTGAGAAGCAGCTTCTCCCTTGTGCTCCATGTGGAAATCATCAGGACTCCTGCAGAGGGGCACCATGCTGGGGCGGGCAGAAGGAGAGAGTTTTCTCTCTTGGAGTTCATTCAAACCAGGACACACTTATTATTTCCTCAACAGGAAGCCCTTTCCAGTTATCATTACAATAATGAATGTCTCCAGGGATACATAGCTTTCTTTATAATAATTCACCCATGAAAAGGCAAGGAAAACACACAGTAGAGAAAGCACTCTCTTATTTTTGTTTCGGTCACAGTGACTAGGAATTCACTTCATGTTTCAGGAGTCATTAGAAGCGTAAAGACTGTAGCAGCTTTTAAAAAATTGGCTACTTAAAATTGAGTTGCAGTGACGTTACCGGTGAGACCGAGTAAAAATGGCCCTGCATAAGAATGAGCAAGTCCCTTCACAGAGTCAACCATGCAACAAGTGGGAGACAAACCAAAAAGGTGCCCCCTGCAACGTGAGCCCATGGGGAAGGGCACTGCCTCTGTCCCAGTACCCCCACAGCTCTCCAGCTGGCAGGATCCCAGTGCTGGGAGCAGATGGTGTTTCAACACTCCACAGCACGTTCAGCGAAGGCAGGTAGCTGAGGTGGCCTGACAGCGTCTTCCTCTGTTGCCCAAATCTGAAGCCAGAGACAAAACAGCCGTGTATATAATAAAAAAACTCGGAGTCTACTTAAATTTTCACCGCTGCTACAGAGATGGGGGGTTGACCAGCCAATAAACCTGCTGAGGAAAGAAAGCCAATAGTCCAAGAGAATCCATGCCTTCGGATGATGGGTTTTTAAAATGCCTCCAGAACCACTTCCCCACTCTGTTCCTGCAATAAACTCTATATTTCTTGACTTGAGCAAAAAAGACCCAATAGTTTTTTTTTTTAAAACTCTAATTAACTGAGCCCACCTTCAATACATAACAAATATTGTCTCACTGCAGCTCTTCTAACCAGATATTACAGCAGAGGCACTTTGAAGTGGGAACCCTGTGAAGAACTAAAGGAGCAGGACATAACATTACTTTATGTGAGGCAGTAGTTTCACATGCACTTTAAGTCGGCCTGAGCTGGGACAAGCACCAGAAGAGGCAGTCCTGCCCTCCCCTCAGGTTCCAGTTTTTTGTTCCCAGCTCCACTCCTTCATCCACGCTGACAAGTGTCTGTGTGGCCATGTGGGGAAGTGGATCAGGGAACTTATCTGAATGAAAACAATGCACTTCACCAAAGAGGGCGATTCTGGAATGGGAAGAAGTAGCCAGGGGCACAGGGAGGGTTGAGCTGCTGGTCTTGGCAGCAACATCTGCTTGTGCTGGCTCAAAGTGCATTGAAACTGCACTACTATCATTCAGACAATTGATGGCATCGTTCCACAAATGCCTGCTCTGAGGCAAAACCCCTTGCCCTGACTGTTCCCCCGGTGACTCAGAGCAGCAAAGTAATTCCCTGAAAGTTACTCTCAAATATGCAGGTTCCGGAATGGCACAAAACATAGGATGAATTCAGGGCTGGAAAACAATGACAAGAAGGAAGGCACTATATCATAAGGATAATTCTTTAATTAGGCTCGGTACAAGCTGGAGGAGACACATGAGCTCTGTTTCTATCTGTGTGGAGGGCTGGGTGCAGTACAGCAAAGCTCCTCCTGTGTCACAAGAGCAGGAATTAATGCGGTGGTTACAGCCTCTCCGCAAGTCCACGAGCTCTGGTGTCACACTTCCAGAGAGAGGTCTGTGCAAATGAAAGATCAGCTTCCAACCAAGGCCTGAGCAGAGCTAACGAGGCTTTGATGCTGCAGTCGGATCCATGCAAACGTGTTCCATCCACGCCCAGAGGTCTGTTATGCACAAAACCAGCTGGACTTTCACCACAGGCAACCACTGCAAGAGCCTGGGCTTTGTCCAAATTGGCCATCAGGAATCTCCGTGGGTGTATGTGAGGGAAAGAGTGTTTCTCATCCTAATTGATATATTAAGGTTAGTTTCTCCAACTGTTCAGACCAGACAGGAAGCAAAACACCAAGTTTCCCAATCCCAGCAGAGAAGGGAACGCATACTGCAGGAAACAACAGAACTGGACCAAGGAGACAGGGCAAGTTTTCTGCTGATTTCTCACAATTTTCTGTTATTTAGGGAAACCAATATTAAGTGCTATACAGTTGCTATCCATTCCCTTTAAATTTCAAATTCAAATATTTCCAGAAGCCAAGGTTCAGATTTCAGAGGATCCTATTTGGACATGAACATGTCAAATTGAAGCAATTTAGAAAATAACTTTATCTGAACTTGTGCGTCTTTGAATGTGAAGACTGATTTTAAAAGAAATTAAACCACCAGCTAGAGCTTTTTGGGGCTTTATGCAGCTGAAGCAAACACAAGGCAGCAATGGAAAGGGTATAGATGGAGCAAGGAAAATTACTTAAGCACCACGTTTAAATTTCAGGAGCATCAACGGAATGATGCCTATAAATAATATAATAATATATGGGTTTCTTTAATGCTACTTCCAACCTGTCTACAGTGTCTCCAGAATTTGAATGACATGATATAACCCAAGCAAAACACTCCAGTTTGTTATCCAGTTACTTTAGAAAACTCAGAACATAATATATTTATCAGCAAAGTGGGCAGAGTGAGCAGCTTAGTTAACTAAGCCTCATTTATCTTTTAAAGTAAAAAGTAATTGATTGCTGGTTTTCATTTCAGTTATTTAGACTTTTATTGTAAAGTATATAAAAATAATCTCTGAAACATACGTAAATATACTGGACATTTAGCTAGTATGTTGTATATTGTTATAGTATTCAAATTAAAAATAAAGATTATAATAAAAGATAATTTAGTGCCTAGAAAACCTTATGTTTTGTTTTTGACAGTTAAAATAGTGATAACAATTCATATTGTTTCTAATTTGCCTAACCATTTTGTATATTACCAAAGACCTAAAAATAAGCCTAAGGAAAGGGAAGCAAAAATATGACCTGAATGCACCCTGCATTTAAAAATATAACCAACTGGCAATTTAAAGGTATTTTTCTGAAGTAACAGAAAAAATAAAACCCATTTGTGCAAAGCACAACGCTGTTTATATTAAAAAAAAAAAGTGGTTTTTTACAGCTTACAGTCGGATGCCCAACATTTTATATTTCCATTATTTCTTAGGTTTAGAGATGAAAGTACCTTATTTTGATAATCAAGACAACATAAAGGCTAGCAAAGACATGGAGATTTTCTCTGACCCAAATCCCAGACAGTAACAATGACAAATGGACACTCTGGAATGTCTCTGAGCCAGCAGTTTTATTCATGTTCCTCGTTTATAAGTCTCCACATCATCAAATTCATTCACTGTTACTGGCATTAATTGGCACCTGTCTCAACAGAGAAGATGAAAATTGAAGAGGCCCAAGGCTGAACAGTTCTTACTGCCCTTTTGAGCCGATTTTCCTGTCCCAGAGCCAAGGCACACTGACAGCAACACCAGCACCACTACCTGCTGTACCACGTGCTGTGGTTAGACAGAGGAGAATACAATTTTTCAGCTTGGCTCTCCTCACGTAGAGAACAGAAGGGAGAGGAAAAGCAAGTGAGAACAAGCTGTTTTAAATCATGTGACTCCCAAAATCTTGGTAATTAAACTTATTTCCACAAGTTAAGTCTGTTTTGCCTGTGACAGTAATTTGTTGAGTGGTCTCTCCCTGTCCTTGTCATGACCCACAAACTGTTCATTTTGTTTTCTGTCCACTGTCCGGGCTGAGGAGGGGAGTGATAGAGCAGCTTTGTTGGACACCTGGAATCCAGCCAGGGCCAACCCACCACCTCAGGTTAGAGGCTCCCTGAGTGAACAGAACACCAATGGAAGGGAAAAAAGAACAAAAAGTCAGGAACCTAAGAGAAACCCGGACAGACCAGGACTGAAAAGCCAAAAAAATTCGTATGGAACTGTAAAATCATCTCTCCCTCACAAAAAGAACTATTTCCCATGGACACCTTGTTACAGCCTTAATACAGTTGGAGGTTATTGGCACCACAGTAATAACACTCTACCTACAGCTGCTATCCTTCATTCCCAATGACCTGAAGCAGCTTCATCTATTATAGAATTTTCACAGAAATAATAATAGATCCAAGCCTGCTGCAATCAATGGAAATACTTCCGAGAGCACAAGAGGGCTGTGAATCAGGCTCATATTTCACAGCAAGCACAGGCCTTTGCTTTATCAGATTCATGAACACAGTTTCTGACTGACTTATAAAACATACCTCTAGAGCAAACTGAAACTCTCCTAAATTAAAAGACAATGAAAACTCAGGCAATAAAAGGAAGCTGTTCTGCTCCAGTGCACCATTTAAAAGGGAAATCAGCACAGCAGGATCTGTGTCTGGCTCTGCACTGGTACCCCCAGGGAGTCACTGCCCAGGGCACTCACCAGCTGCTGCCCAAGGGCTGTCCAGGAGCCGCAGGGAGACTGGGACAGGTGGGACACAACCACGAGATCCCTCCCAGCTCAGCACATCCGAAAGGGTGCAGCTGCCTCTCTGACAACTGCAGCTGCAGCCTCATGGAATCAGTTAGGTTGGAAAACACCTCCAAGATCATCGAGTTCGACCATTACCCCACACCACCATGTTCACTACAAACCCACGCCCCCCAGTGTCACATCCACATGCCTTTTGGGCACTTGCAGGGATGGTGATTCCATCAATTCCCTGGGCAGCCTATTCCAATGCCTGGCCACCCTTTTAGTGAAGAAGCTTTTCCTAATACTGATCTGGAGTGTAAAGGCCTGGTGTCAGGGCTTCCCTGAGCTGTATGGACACAGCCACTGACGTAAGAATTCATATTAAACAGCTAAACTGTGTATAAGAGTGGAAAGAATCACTCACCAAACTCTGGAATATGGATTGAATGCTTTCGGGTGTAAAAAGATTTCCCCCAGAATTTATTCTTATGGGATAACTACAAATTGGTTTCTTCCATATCCCATTGCCACACCAAATATTGCTCGCTACAGAGTAACCTCCTGCTTTGCTTACAGTTCAAGGAGGGAAAAAAAGAAAAAAAAAAAAGAAACAAAAATACCCCAACAAAATCAACAAGACTCCTTTTGGTACATTGTAGACACAAACTTGTGCTTGGGAAACAGCAGTTCTCGTCCTTCTGAGTTGTGCACAGCTATATTTATTTTTACTGATTTTCTCTATCCTGAGGATTTTTTTATTCTTTTCTGCAACATTAAAACACACTAGTCTCCCAACCCAAGAAACACAAGAATGAACACAACTCCTGTCATTTTGGGTGCTACCTTTTGTATTTCATAATTACACAGTAAACAAGCTTCTCCTGGACTTAAATGACTGGTTTTCAGCCTCTGCAATATGTAGACCTGAAGAATATAATCTCCCATTAGTATGCAGACGTGTCCAGTGCTTTTAGGAGAAAGATCCCTCTCATAAATTGAATTACAGCGAAATGTTTACCCAAAGCAAACACATGGTACAGTTTAGCTATCGATATCCTTGTACTTACTTAAGGAAAACAATCCTCTACAACATCAGTAACAAGCTCAATACCTCACTGTGCTTTCCTTCTAGTCAATACAGCCAACAAAATTCTGTGCACAAGAATAACACAAGATGGGCAAGCACGTGAGCTCCAAAGTTGTGTGTACGACTGTTTTCCTTCTCATTATTCAAAAACTACCATGGCACTTTCTTATGCACTCTCTACACATGGATATGCAACGCAGGAAGAGGGATTGCCTTTGCCAAAGCACAGATGAAGCTACAGGAAAGAAAAAATAATGCTGTGGTCTGCAGAAAGTCTTTTCACAGCCGCAGTGCCAAACCTGGCCAGTAACTGTTATTCATGGAGTCTTCCAGAGGAGGGTATTTTTCCTTTTCCTCTTAAGTTGCATTAGAAAAGAAATTTTTCATTGCTTATGTGGCTAACCTCAACATACGTAGAAAATGAAACAAAACCTCTCAGTTGAGGGCTGATGGCATCTGTAGATCACTGAGGACTTTTAGATCTCTTTGATGTATGCACACCAGTATTTTTGTAAAATAATCTTTTAAAAAAAGTATTTCTAAGAGCAAATGAGGTTTTTACAACAGACTGAAATGCCTTGTTGGCTTCTGGAAGCTGAATGCATGGTGGAGAGCAAGGAACTACATGAAAGTAGCAAGGACGTAGGGAAACTAAGAAACCTCACCCTTTTTTCACTCTAGAAATGAGTTCCCTCACACACAAGTCTTCCTCGTTCCCTGCTGCTCTGTGTGTTGTCTTCCTCCAAGAATGACAACCTTAGACCACACAAGAAGCAGGCAGATGGCTTGTCCAGAGAAGTTCTCATCTCCACTCGCAAGAATTCCCCAAAGAGAGTCAAAGGGTCGTGTTCAACATTCATTCACGTCAGTGAAACTCCACTGATTTTAGGTGATTGGAGAAATTTGTTCATACGACAACTTTACACCCAAGATCAAGGCAACTATAAATAGACTGCTTGGGTGTCCTGATTAATGGTAGGCACCATCTGATTTTAATTAAGAGTCAATCTGTTAAATCTATGTATTGAGAGGCTTACCTCCACTTCTCTGGGTTTGACATATGCACCATATGGTTCATTTTCCAACTGGGAAACCTGCTCTATAAACCAATCGTTCTCCCAGGTGAAATACTGTGTTCACAGATCTGTGACACGGCACAGCTGAATTACTTACATGATCAAACACTGAATATGGAGAGAGCTTTCCATCGAGTTGAATATGAGTCAGCAATGCCCTGGCAGCCAGGAGGGCCAACCGTGTCCCTGGGGGGCATCAGGCAAAGCCTCGCCAGCCGCTCATTTCTGCAGCCAATTCGCCTCATTGGAAGGAGAAATGGAAACATTGCACCCTTCCCTTCACGTACGCTGAAGTGTTAAACCTTGAGGTGAATTTGTCAAACAGGCTGGAAGGGGTTAGAACTGGCATTCTTGCCTGCCATACAGATATTTAGTACACTTAAGGACCTCCTATCTCAGGTGACAGAGACAAATTATCAGCAGACCCCCCTCCCCTGTCTGGCACGGAAGCAGAGCGACTGCAGCCAGCCTTTGCCAGATGAACCGTGTTATTTTGCATTACTGAGGGTTTTTGTGTTCAAATGATAAACTGTGCTCAGTGACATTTTCTGTCATGGTCTTTTGCACTAAACTCAGCTCTGAAGAAATCAGCTCAGCAGTACCATTTGGAAGAGGTAAGTTGCACAGAGAACGAAGACGCAAATTACAGCTGAAAAGCTTTTATCTGTAAGTACCTGTCTATATCTGCAAAGCTGGGGAAAAGTTGACCAAGAGCTGCAAGAACTCTCTCACCAGCTGCCTCAAAAAAGGAGGCACCAGGATGCCTTACCTATAAACCACAGTGTTCTGGGGGTGTGCAAATGAGGGAGTGCTGAGAGGGAAAGAAAAATATTTCTGAAATTTTACCTTTTGTCAAAGCTTTCTGCACTACCTGTAGTGTCATCACCTTTCAGTGATGTTCCTTAATTACACTGCACAGCAATGAAATACACCCAAATTCAGTCAGAAATCTGCAAAGCAAATAGACTGTGTACAGCACACGGGGAGAAGGGAATCAGCTCAGCTCACACCATTCAAACACAAACCCATGCAATTCCAAGAGCTCTACCACTGCCAGGCTGCAGCACAGCAAGGTTTTCAAGTTAAATCATTGCATAATATGATGGTAATGAGTTTCTCAGCAATCATTATGTCTCTGTCAGGTGGTAATAAAATGGAGTATTTGTCTCTGTTCTTGGTGCTTGGAGAATATGCAGATATGCCAGTCCTCATTATATCTTGATAGAAACAAAACCCATTAGCCCAGGTGCTCTATGTTTTAATGAGAGAGACATGGAGAAACTAATCCAGGTCAATTATAATGAAATGGTTACACATAGGTGAAACTGATAAAAATCTAAATAGGTCCTTATCAATGGACTGCTTCAGAGATGCATGGGGCTGATCTACTCATGGGAGGAGTGTAAAACGGGTTTTCAACTCAGTGACTCTACTTAATCAGTAGATAAGGAATCATGTTTGCATTAGAGGTGCTAGTTTTCAAGTGTATATCAGTATACAATGAAAAATTATTCCTTCAGGAAGAACTATTTTCAAACTCTTTTGCTTCCTACAGCCAAAAAGGAGAAGCTTACGAGAAAAAATGTCTTGTTCTGTTGATAAGTTATAATGGAAACAGTCTGCAGCTTTATGCACGGCATTGGTAGTGAAAGGTCAGAGTGGTAACTGAAATCACAATCGCAATTTTCAGGACTAGAGCAAAGATACCCAGACATCAATGTATTTGCTCTTTTCAACTGTACTACAAATAATTTAGCCAGTGGCCATATTCGGCCCACTGTTTCAAACTACCTCACCATGCTGCGCTTACCCAGGGCTTGTCCTTCCCAGGTCGGATTTGGGAAATAGTGGAGGGTGGTTAGTTTTAAACACAGGACACTGAAGTGTCTCACCCCAGGCAGGGAGGACACAGGACAACAAGTTTCTAAACCCCATTCTTGACACTCGCCATGGGGTCAGGAAGCCCAAATTTAAACTGCCAAGAAGAGATTCAGCCTGCCCTCAGCAGATACCACTGTCATTAGCTTGCATGGCCATAATTCATAGCTCTGGCTTAACAAGGCCTCTAATTAGCTGAAGACTTAGAGAGTTGGGAGGGTAAGTCCCTCCAGGGTAAGCAGTGATGTGCCTGAGGTTTGCCTCCATGAGCAGGAACCAGAATGTGTTTTGTCTTGAATGGGCCATGTGACTTACATCCTGAAAGAAAACACAAGCTCTGCCATGAGACTGCTCCAAATGAACTCCAGATGAAATCTCCAACTGGCCCAAATTCCCACTGACTTCGGTGGATGCTTCGAATGGGCACAAAGAGACTCTGATAGCTCTAAGCTTGAAAACATATTCACATATGGCTGCCCCATTTGTTCCTAACTCACTGAAAGCAATGGAATTGCTTCCATGTTATACATGGGTGTGAGCAATTTTCCAGATCACAGAAATAAAGCAGTAGATAAAAATAGTTGTAGAGCTTCATATCTTTGAAAGTTGTCTGTACCGCACGATTCACGGAATTATTTTCTTCCAGATATCCATTTATATACTTCCTTTACCTGCTTTAATCCTTCTTTGCCTCTTTTTGCCCAAAGAGAAGTTGCTTTAAATTTATATTTTCAGCTCTTTTTATGCTTCAGAGAGTCACGATGTTAAAAAATTATTTACTCTTTCCATTTAGCCACAAACCTATGCCTGATACCAAATGATACCAGATTTATTTCTGCCTGTAGTATGGCATCTAAATATACCCCCTTTCCTTCTGAGACATGACAGGCAGTTTTCTAAGAGGGCCTTCAGGTTTCTCCAGGCACGCTATGTACTATTCCCCTAAAGGATAATGACGGGCGAAAGAATTGTAATCAAGTGTACATATTTTGTTGGAAATGGGTTATTTAAAATTCAAAACCACCTTAAATAACAATAATTGTATAAGTAATAAAAATTCTCCTTTGCATAAGGGAATTTACTAAACAGGCATTAAAAACTCATTTTTCAAAGTGCCCACACATAATTGTTTCAAGGAAGCACGTTTATTTTCTCACGTACAAGGTTTCTCACAGCTGATTTTTTGAAAACCTGTCTTCATCTCGGAAGACCTGTGTGCTCACAACTCATTGTGGGACCAATTTACAGAAACCCAAAGCGGTTCCAGGCCAGCTGTGCAGCCAAACAGAGCGGTGGACTCGGGAATCCTGGCCAGAATGGGAAAGGGCCTGGGCACACTGTTTAGCCCTTTCCATCGTTACAAGTTCAAGTCTCCCCTCGGGTGGCTGTGCTGCTCGGAAGCCTCCTGCCTTCAGCATTAGCACATCATCCTGTGCCTGCTCTGCTTCCTGCTCAAGGAGGCACCAAGTTACCAGGGAGGGACTGGAGGCTTTGCTGCCCTCATTTCACAGTCCCCTGACACATTCCCAGCAATTTGCACATTCGCAGCCAGCTGAGTTTGGTGCATCAGATGTGAAAACTACAGAGAAGCTGAGCTCCTGCCGTGGGAAATCCAAGATAAGCCTTTTCACTTGATCCGACGAGAGACTAAGAACAGGGAGCAGAAAGACTGAGGGGAAGAACCACAAAGATGATGATATGTGCCACACTGCTCAGTGATGCCAGACAGAGCCAGATTTGCTCTGTTTGCACCAAAGACAAAGCTCAGGTGTCCCCCAGACCTTGGGGAGGTCTCATCCCACTCACAGAAACCAACTGTTTGACCAAGAACTTGTCATAACTCTGACCAAAATTCTTCTTGCTTTCAGGTGTGATGCAGGGGCAACAGGGCAATTAAATCTTAGTTGTGCTGAACACGAACATGTTGCCATTTGGGTGCCCATCAAACAATCATCATGTGTCAACAAAAAATTAGGAAAATCACAACATACATTAAACAAATTCCTCTCTCTCCTCAGAAATATTAACGTTTATTTTCTCAGTAGTAATTACAGTAGTAGCAATATTCTTTCTGTGCCTCTGTCTTTCAACCTCCTAAAATTGCCAGAAAAAGACAAAAGCAGCCTTTTTCCATCTGTTGAACAGGTAGTCAAATTCCTGGCATAATATGAACGTGAAAAATATTATTGTAGAAGACTTGATGTTGTCTAGATTTAGAGACAGAGCTGGAGGTGAGAAAAAAGTGAAGCCACGTTTGCTGCTCATATATTCTGTCAAATTATCTAGAGTTAATCCGTGGATGGTCTACTGCCTATTAATATTGGTTTGCAATTTAAAATGAGATCTGGGGCTTTGAATGTCACTGCCTGAGACTAGATCATGTCATTACATAAAACCTGACAGCCTTTGTGGAGCTGGGTCTGCAGGGGCAGCCTCAGTGCAGCACTGATAAATGGTTTTTAGATTTCAACACTCAGTAAATAGCCTTTCAGACCTACTCAATGCCTTATTTTCTCAAGTCCAGTCAACCCATATACAAATTACAAGAGGCTCTTGTCTTTTTCACTATTATTATTTACTTTAAAAGAGCTTATTTAGAAGTTCTCAAGAATCCATACACACTTATTCACCAGTGTAATTGCCTGGAAACTTTTCAGCCTTTCTGGTGTGACATTTCTCACCTTGAAAGGGGCATTTGCATTGAGAGTTGAAAACAATTTTAAAACTCAAGGCTGAGAACACCTAGGATTGCTATTACTCATCTTTACCAAGCACTGACAGTTTTAAATCTCCTGAGCACTGAGATAGCTCTGCAATTTCCTGGGGGAGTCAGCTATGGTGAGGCACCATTGTTTTTGTGTGATAGCACTTTCAAATCATTAGTCCACAGAATTCTATACATATCTGTAAACAGGTATGATTTATAGCTTGTAGGATGGAAAATCAGATTTAAAATATTACATTTTTTAAAAAAAAATTGTACTAAAAAGCCCCCCTGGATTTCTAAGGAAAATGCCTCATCACTTTACATTGGGACAGCTCAGATGAATAAATACCCCGCTGTGGTGGGCAGCAGGTAAATACAGAAAATGACAGTTCCTTCACAAAAATTTTAAGCCTACATTTAAAAATATCTATTTGAAACATCTCGACAGATAGATAATGCAGATCTCAAAGTATAATTAATTATTATATTAAAAATAAAATTTGATCCACAACCTTTTCTTTTTTTTTCTTTAAAGAAAAATCAATGGAAATAATGTGTTCTACCACATTTCAGGAGAAAGGATATTACAAACGACTTAGAATTTAAATAAACTCCCAAAGGCCACCAAAGCTGGATCCATGTGTGATTTGGGATGATGTTTTCCAACCTTTGGAAAAGGACAACAGGCTTGGGATGCAAAACCAAGACAGAAAGAAATCAGGCACAGACATTAGACAGTAAAATGTGTTTTAAGAGGCCCAACAGCCCTTCTAATAAAATAGACTAAAACAAATCAAGACTAAACATGAGACTTCTGAACTGTACCACTGTAATTAATAAAGAGTAATAAACAAAAGTTCTCAAGGAGCCACACTGCAAACACAAAACAGAGAAGCCAAGAGGAAGTTCTGAAGGACAAACTAAACTCAGCCCTCCCTAACTCCTGCCAATATTTACTCAGGAGATGTTCAAAGGCCTGCCCCATTTAGATCTCAATTAATTTAACTAGCTTATTATAATCCATCCTGCTTAAGTTCTCCTTCACTTTTAAACCACCAGTCCCATCCCTGGACACAGCTCCAGCCCTGGACGGCACCCAGGGGGAGGCAGCTCTGGCACGGAGCTCTGGACAGGGTTACCGTCAGTAATTAACAGCCAGCATGGAGAAGCTCAGAATGAAACATCCCAGCTTCCCTCATTTCTAACAATTTTACCCCACAAATACCTCCATAAAGCGTAGGAAGACCACTAAGTCAGTCCATATTAGCTGGTTACTTAATGCCACGCTCAGTATGTGCAAGGCTTCATCAATTCTTTGTTAAACACATCCCAGTCCAAAAACGCCCTTTCTCTTTTACTTAATGCAGATTCATCCTCTCAAAATAACTCACTACCTTTGATCACAGTGATCTGCTCCCCCATCACTGTAGCAGGGTCACAGTTATATTAATTAATTGGGGAGCCCCAAGGCAATGCAGCCCCCGAGCATAACATAGGCCAGTGCCATGGAGTAACGACTGGAGGTTCTTAAAATACCAGCTGCGGGTCAGCAGATATAAGTCAAGAGGAGCCCAGGAAGAAACAACAACTTTTCTATTTGTTTAACATTTGAAAAAAGTAAATACAAGGTCTGTCATTAAACTGGCACAAAATAGAGTGCTTGTGAAGTTGAGAACACCCCAACCGCATCCCACCAAAAAAGTTGCAATGCACTATGTTTCTGGTTGAACTAATAAAAAAGTAAATAAGTAAATGGATTTTGACTGTTTTTAAACTTTGAAAATAAAATTTTCAATATAAAAAGCCTTTTTGAAATAAAAATATAATCACAATTTTTTTTTTAAACTGGTTAGAAAAGAACAACCATTCTATTGAAATAATTTCATGAAATTGGAATGAACCAATGAAGAAGTGCTTTGATGGTGGTGGCTCTGTATGTCTCACCAGTTTCTGCGGACATTTTGACCTGTTTTTACCTTGTGTTTTTACTAGAAATACATGCAGTGGGTGAACTCTGGCTTTCTACAGGATATAGTGGTGTTGGGGTATCACATCTGAAGCCTGACTGAGACAAGACTGGAATGTGCAGGACCATGACCTAAAGTGGCCACGAGGACATTCACAGACCACTTTATAGAGTGGGACTCCAGTCCAACACCAAGTTATCCCACAGCAATAACAAAACTCTGCTGGAATAAAACTGATCATACTCGAGAGATCAATGGCAAGAGCCATGGCATATTCCACTAATAACAGTGCCCTCATCCAAAGATTAGTTTGGCTAAAGGACGGGAAGACAGTACATTTATAAGGCTTAATCTGTCAAACCCCCATCACTCTTTTTCCTATTTAGCCTCCACAACGCAGCAGAATAAAAAATATTCCCCTCTGCCGCTGTAATCAAAGTGATTGTGTTTCAGATCAAAAACAATTATTTACTGAATGGATTAAAGGATTAAATTGTATAGGAGCACTCTGTCCAACATTTTGTGCTTGTGCTGGAATTCAGCTGCCCTTAATCTCCGTATCATTGACACAGTACGTTGATAAAATGGTTTTCCCATTATGGCTTGTTTGTCTGGGGTGTACACAGAATTAAACCAACCGAAGTAAGATTCCTGGGTCATTATCTCCAGCGAGGTTCACTCCTCAGCCAGCTTTATTCACATCCCCTGAATGTCCTGCGCCCAGCAGCTGCACCCACACGGCCCAGAGGAGCCCTGGCTGTGCAATGCCACCTTCATCCCGAGAGCACCATGGCCAAATTGCCCTGAGGTTTTGCCTTACCTGATGAGCTCTACCCTCCCCCAGGCTGAATTAGGTTGGGCACATCATCTGTTTGAGAACCTTACATTGCCTGTGTGTCTGGAGGCGGCTCAGGGATCTCACAGTCAGGACAAACCAGATGTGCTGTAGTTTATAGACACCAAGGTGGTACAGCCCAGGGAAAAATGAATTAACAGGCAAAATCACTGCTGAAAGAGCAAAAAGCCAATGGGATACAAACTGTGCCATTACAAAAGCCAAAATGTGTCCTTGCCTAGGCCAGTGTCTCTAGACTTACACTGCTTCTAATCTCCAAAAGATACACCTGTGGACACAGCAAAGTGCTAAACATCTGTTCTGCTCTCTGTACCTGGCTTCAAGGAAGGCTAATGTTTGAAATGCCCCTAAACAGTAAAAATATTAGAGCTATCCTTTCATAGGCAAGAGGAATGAATTTAATTTTGATTATTAACTAACTACAGAAGAAATTCTATCTCTTTATGACAAGAATCCACTGCATGACCCTTGCTCTTCTTTCATAAACAGGAGCAGAGTTCCCAACGCTGACCGGTAAAAAAATCCATGACTAACTTTAGCGTCAGCAACCAAAGATGAAGCACTTTTCCCCTCAGGTCTGTTGTTTCAGGCTCTCTGCAAATCCAGGCAGACATCACTGCATCAGGTGATATCTACCACACAGTGATAGCTGCTCTAAGAAAATACAGATAAATACCCCTCCTTTTTTTCTCCTCTAATAGGAGGAGGTACCACCCACATATCTCCTTTTCCCAGTAAGTTTCCAGTTCTCTGCAGCTTTTGCTTCAAGAATTGTTGACTTAGTAAGCAAACAAGGTACACCAATCTAGTGTTACTGCCTAATGATCACGAAAGAGGAAATAAATTAAAAAGTGTCGAGATCACTCTTCTACTAATATTTTTCTATTTTACAGGGCACGTGTTGGTGTGTTGCTGCTGTTGTTTAAGGTTATGATGCCTTTAAGGTTTATTTTTTATCTTCAGGCCTCTGCTCTTTTGTGATTAAATGCATAAAAGCAAGTGGAATAATAATTATGTAATTTATGTTCATCCACTTCCTCCCACTGGCATGCTGCTTCTCGACTGAAATTTTATTTGATTCATGAACAGCTACCTATTAAAGATGGTGGGAACAGATACTGCAAATCCCTAAGAGCAATCATGAAAAAATATTTCAGCTACACCACTGATGTCAGGTCCATTTGCACATTTTTATCACTGATTCATGTTCTGTAATCTACCACCTCAACTGACAGCGTTTATCCCTGCTACTTCTGAATAACATTAAAAGCATATAGAGAGGTGAATCATATAACTCTGAGTGTGCAGTTCTTACCATTGATTCAGGCAAAATATAATTGTTAACCAAATTTGCGAATACAGGGAGAAAAATTTTGCAACCAAGGCAATTAATTCGTGTGTTTGTGTTGCCTTTTGCTCTAGAGAAAGTGTAACACCTCAAGAGCACTAAATTAACACAGATACATTAAATGGGAAGAATTCTGCCAAAGGTAAAAGAGACGGCATTTCTTTTTCAGTCTTATTCAGCAACGGCCTAAAAATTGTTAAAAGTTTTCTAAAATAAACCTTCCTCTTAAGAAGTGGGGTTTTAGACATTAAATTGAGTTAAACTGACATTAAATCAGCCCCACTAAAGAACTATTGCATCAATCTACCAACTTATTTCACAAAGAGGGCACGTCCAGTGTTCGAAACAGTTACCAAAGTTGGGATCTCCTTCTGGGGGGATTTTCAGAAGAGTGTTACAGACAAAGCTGAGCACCCTTTTGTGTAACTATTCCTACAGCAAAGCACCATTTTCAGAACCTCATTCAGGTCACAGAAAAGAACTGATGAATCCCACAGTAACACATAACTCCTAAAAAATACACCTGAATGAAAGCTAAACTGGACCTTTACTAGATAGCTCTCCTCGCCGGACTGACAACCTGTCCTGAGAGCTGAACACAGAATTTGTGTCTGTGCTGCACCACCCCACATCTCTACAGCATCACATCTGTCACAAAAAGAAGGAAACAGGCATTTCTGCATTTTCAATTGTTACCTCGATTACAACACACCAGCTCAGTGAAACAGCCAAGGCAGAGACAAGCAAATCATCATCTCACCCCAAACTAATGTTTATTTTCTTGAAAGGCTGTGAAAGGCTCCGGAAGTTTGAGTGGTTCCCAAATCATCAGATCAAAACTGGGCAGTAGATGGTCAGAGAAAGCATCCCCACTATTCCAGTCTGTTCAGCGTCTTCAGTTTTAGATCCATTTCGAGAACACAAATGACCACAACGCATATTTTGACAAGCCTATTAAGATGTTTTGCTGAAAGAAGGGAACTGTCAGAGCTGTAGAAGACTGGACTAGCCTGCATGACAATTTTTGTGCCAGACTGCCCTCAATTCACAGGTTTGGGATTAAATTATTGCACCACCACAGTCATTTAAGGACCTCTCGTGAGCAGTACATAATGTCCTCAAGGTTTTCTATTTAGTATTTATAGCTACACTCAGCAATTAAGAACTCCATCTTCGCAGCAGGGCTGGGTAAAGTTACTCATTGTCAGATTGGCTCCACTGGGAATGGCTGAGTTCATCTGAATGCCACATAACCCTGAAGCAGGACTGTGGGACTCTGAGGGAAGCTCTGTGCCAGCCAACACCCCAGAAACAGCCAACTTGAACTGAAAGTACCACCACAAGAGGAAGGTGATTCCTCAGAGGAGAACCTTGATTCTGGGCAACATTCAAATTCAAGTTAAGAGAGTACTAAAAATGAGTTATTTTTGTAGAGATGCAGGTAAATCCTTTACCTAGGTATCATTCAGACACTTCTCCAAGCATTCTTGACTGCAGAAAAAAAACACTGCAGTTATAAATCACATGAGCAAAATGCAGAAACTGCCTTCTAAAAAGCCAGAATCCCAACACTTCCACCAAGAGTTTACACACCATACAAGAAAAAAAACCCAAAAACCTGTTTTCTCTTCAAAAATTTCCAAAGGCCAAAGCAAGAGCAACACATCTCACAAAGGGTGTGTCCATCTCCACATCTGGAAACCAGATACAGCCTGCAAGGCAAATTCTTCTGACACGCCCTCACTTTTCTTATTGTCACTGTGCCACCTCCTGGGTATCTGTGTGTGTCCATACATTCACTCTCTGTTAGTTGTTGCCAACCATATGCAGTGAAAGGGAGAAGAGAGTAAAGGGGCTATGGGAGATCACAGAATTCTGGACACTGCCTCAGAAAAGTTTCTCTAAATTCATTTAATCCCAACAAAATTGAGTTTGGACCACCCAGACTGCAGCATCTAAACAAGAAAGGCAAGAGAATCATTTTAACTGAGAGCCACTTCTTTTCACCCCCACACGCCCAAGTATCAAAAATAACAAATCCTTTCCCCCTTTTCTTCATACTGGGGAGTCTGCATCAGAGTTAGACAAGGAACCCTGAAGTCCTGACCCACAGCCCTCCACATAATCTCACGAAGACAGGGATTAGTTTCTTCACATGCTCAAATTAAAATATTAATGGATAGCATAGTTTATTGCACAAGATGTTAAAAAACAGCCTTTACAACAACACATGCAGATAATTCACAAGATTTTAATATGGCATCTTTCTCTACTTGATAATTGCCTTTTTTTTTTTGTTTCAGAAAGGAATAGGGGCAGCTATTACACAGAGAAACAACATTTCAGAGACACTACCAGACCTCAATTAAAAGTTCTGTGCCACTTTCTATTGCTTCAAGGGATGGTAAAGCAATACTGACCCACTCTAGAGTGGTTTATGAATTGCTACTGAAGAGAACTCTTGCTGAATAAGCAGAATAGATTCTTTAATGCCAGTTTCTTACAAACAGTAGCAAGGAGAGGAGGGACAGTAATTAATGTGCTAGTATCAAGAGAAACACTGAGCCTGCAAAGGTCAGTCCTTTCCAAGATATCAGACTGAGAAAGCTTCTTTAGTACAGCTGGTACTGTAACAGTTCAGGTGGGCTGCACTGAGGGTAAGCAGTGACTGATTAATTAAGGTACAGCAACAGCATCTTAGAGCCTGGATAAGCATCCTTTCCCAAAAAGAATAACATCAGGCTGCAGGCAGCAAGTGAAAACTGGTATTAGTGTGTGGAGCACATGAATTTTACAAACCAAAGCTAATATACCTCCAAATACAGCACATCTATAACATGTTCAGAAGAACAAGAATCAGGTGGATTGGAAAAGGGCTTTGTTATGACAGCTGATTTCTGGGACAGTTAAGAGTTTTCTTCCAAGAAATCCGATCAGCACAGATTAAATGGCAAAATAAGTGTTCATACAAAGCACTAGCAAGGTTTGCCTTGCTGAAAACAATGAGAAATAAACTGCTCCTGCCCTGATCAGCCCAGCAGACCACACTGAAACAGGGGACAGGGGAGAGGCACCCACACTCATTATTGCTTCTCCCTTGGAAGTGCAGACATAGCAAACTTTGCCACTTCATTTCTTACAAACAGCATGATAGGATCCTCTGGGGTTAGACAAAGTCAGGACAAGTTTTATAGCTCACTCAAGAAAGATTTGCCAAGAGCATATTAACCACATGTAGTGCTCCAGCGGAGTAAGAGGGAATAGCATTGCCAAAGGGGAAAAAATAAAACAAAACAACAAACAAAACAATGAACAAGCAAACAAAGCATTTTCTAACATCAAAATGTCCTTTAATAAGCTTCCATGTCCTTAGAGTCCTGGCTGTGCAAGACCCAGCCATCAAAGTTACCACAGCTAAAAACATTTGCCAGGCTGCTCACTGTGGTCAGCAGAACAGTCTGGGCTGCAGGGATTTCACTCAATTTCTTGACAATTAACATAAAACTCAGGTTTTGAGGGCAAACAAACAAACGAGCAATGAAGCAAACCTTAGGGCCAGCCTCTTCCCGTTTCACCAGGCTCAGCTTCACCTGTGCCACCTCCCCTGCTTCCTTGCCTCAAGTTCTCTTGTTTTTGCAGTGGATTCCCCTTGGTCGCTCCGAGCCCCTTGGAGAAGGGCAGGGGCAGCAGGTAATGGTGCCTGATAGCCACCCCTTGATCCTTCCTCTTCTCCTCCACCGGGATCACCCAGCAGGATCTCTCATGGCTGCTGCTTTCCCTGGGGCACAGGTGGGATGAGGCACCAAGAGCTCCCTGATGAGCTGAGGGTCCCACCTGCCTCCTCCCACAGCCCCTGTGGCCCAGGCCCTATTTACACCCCTTACACTCCTGTGTCGAGTGTTTTCTGAGGGGTAGTTGAAAGAAATAAAAAATTTCTCAGAGTAAAGCATGAGTTGATAACAGGGGAGGGAGAAGTTTGAAAGCAGGGAGGGAATGCTACGTGGTTGACCCAAACGGTGCTTCCTCAGCTCTGCTCTTGAAGCTCTCGGGGAAAGGCAACGCTCAGTCAGAGGAAATGAAAAGGCCACAGTCGAGAGATGAAATTCTGAGTTAACAATTTCGCAGATCATTTTTTTTCCTGCATTTCCACGCCCTGAGCCCTCCTTTAAGAGAGATCCCAGGTAGCACTGCCATTTGACCCGCAGCCCAGAGGAAGCCTAGAGTGGCTGCACACGGCGATGCCAAGACCCCAACATATCCAAGTCGATGATAAATCACATGCAAGACCCCCATTGTTTCACTTGTGCTCTCCTGAACCTCTTAAATGTGAAATGCACCCACACTGAGCTGATTAAAAGCTCCTGTGAGTGTGAATTCTTCTCTCTGAATAGGTTTCCACACCACAAAAGAACATTTCATACATCATATTTGAAACAGATCGGTGCCTTAAAAGCAACTTTATTCTACTGCCATTATGAAACAGAGCTTTCATTGTCTGCTGCTGAAATGCTTTGAGTCATCTTCTTCCAGTAATAACTAATCTCTCTCTCACTCTCTCTGTATCTGACAATTCATGGACAGCCCAATTACAGGAGAGGAAAGCAGCACACCATTTTCAGAGGGTGGACTCAAACACTCAACTAATGTTAAATGATTTTGTTTCGGAGCACAGTTCATTTAAGCAAATAAATTCAGGTAATCTACTTTGAGAGCAGACTGTAATAATAAAAAGTTAAATTGCAGCAGCATTGTCCAATAAAGACAGAGCCAAACACGATTACAAAAATCGAGAGACAAATAATACAGGGTATTTTGAGATACCTGACAACTATTTATTCTCCATGTAATATCCACAGCTTACACTTTTGTCTATAGTTTTTTATGCCAAGTTTGCTTCTTAGTTACCAGTATTTCCGTGCCTTGAGTGACTTTCCATAAAACCCACTGCACACCAACACGTGTGTGTGTGCCAAGGTCTACAAACATGTATGTCTCTGCATTTTATACGGACTTAAAACACAGCTGGCACAACTTTGGTGTCAAAGACTTGTCACCAGTTACCCCCACGAAGATCCAGCTAAACTTGTTCAGGGCTCTGCAGCAGTTGAAAAACGTAAATACAACAGGAGGAATTTTCAGAATGGTATAAGGCCTGTGCACACAATTTCAGAGAAATTTTAAATTTGACCTCTCTTAATTCTCAAGCATTTGATTTTCTGGAGTAATAACATGGGCTTCTTTGGTGTAATATCTAATCTGAGGGAAGAAACCTTGAAGGGAATACTTGGAGTGAATTGACAATTAGTGTAGTTAACTTTCAGGTACCTGCTCAGCAAGATCCATTCTGAGTGTAGATCTGAACTGAGACAGAGGAAAGCCTTATCTACAATCATAAAAAATTAAATGCAGTGAAGATAGCTATCACATGTTCATGAAGATAATCAGGAACTTCATCTCCTGTACTATGTCAAACCACTTACCTGCTAATGGGCAGCTGCTGATGATACAAGATGTGTGAGAGACTTCCTCCAGGCTCTGAAGAATGCTCATGGATAACTAAAAGCTTTCAGATGGAGCTGGTGGTAAAACTCTGGGTTAAGATTGTGTAACCCTTCTCCCAAAATGAGGTAAAGCCATAGCATATATTCACGAAAGAAGAGAAACAGGTGTTAACATTTGCACATTTACACCATCAGGGACCTCGTTAACTCTCTTTCTCTATTGGCTCTGCTCCCTCCCCTCCCCTGTTTTCTTTTAGGAATATGTTTGACTAAACAAGAGATGTCGCAAATCCAAAAACAGCAAAGTTTGTCTCAATTTTAACTTGTTCCCATTGTGATTTCTATCATGGAGAGAAAAGTGGCTTAACTATCTGATCACTTCCTTTCAGGGATTGCTGCAATCTCTCAGAGTCAGACATATCTAAGACGTGCAAACGATTAAGAAACGACACTGCAGCTCCTCTGACGCAGCGTGTGCTGTACTTCACAGCTGCAACCCTTACAATCTTCAATAAAGGGAAGCTAACAATTCCCTTCAAGTCGTGAAAGCTCTGAGTTGTGAATGACTGCAGATAGAGCATGTTGTGACACGTGCAGGAAGCGCTATGTTTTATAAGAAGAAAGTTCAGACTGTTCTCGCCAACGTGATTTTGATCAGGAAGCAAACCTTTGTCCCCCCCCAAAAAAGATATGTTTGTTTTCCAAATCCTGTTATAGTCCTTAACACTCATTTATTTGAGCTTCCACTTGTACACACTGGCATTCAGCATGACTCCACCTATCCTACTCGCTTCCACACATAAGGAGCACAGAAACCAGGTGTGGGAGTGAAGGGGTCATGCTTGATTCTTTATACAACAAAGAAGAACCATACTCTTAGTATAGTATTAATAATGTTCTAAATGAAATGAATAACCATAGAGAGTTTTACAAAATATTTATTTTGAAAAAATCACTCTGTACAAATTTAACATTCTCAACACCGAAGTTTTATAAAAATGCTAACACAACAGAAAGACAAGGGAGACATTAAACTGCTCTTTTCTTAAATTACAAAGGAACAGATCCATTCTAAAGAAGCTACTGTCATTCTAAACAGTAAAGAGAATTTCATAAGATTTTATTTTTTATCTATTACAGCCAAATACATGTATCGAAGGATGGCTTTTTCCATCCTTTTATAAAACTTCCCCCCCAAACACTGTCCACAGCTAAACCAAATACTCTAAATGGTTTACACTTTTACTGTACATAGCTTGTGCTCCAGGAAAAGTCAGCACAATTTGATCATCATTTTCTCAGTGCCTAACAAAAGCTCATCTCTATAACATTTGGTACAAAATTTTCTGTACAAACCAACATTGCTCATGTAAATTTGAAGCAAACTTAAAGAAAGAGTAGCTATTTGTGCCTTCAATTTGGCATAATGAAGAGAGAGTGATTAAGTAAATTTTCACAGAGTAAAATTCAGTAACAGGGAATACTGTATCTTTTTTTTTTTAAAAGTACTTACTATTGTATAAAAAATGTATATACTGCAGGTTATTAGGAATGGCAGACCCTAAGTCTAACAATGCTAGTTTCATAGTCTTCATCATAAAATAAGATTTTTCTGTATATTATTTAAGTTTTCTCTCTTCATTTTAATTTATTTGTGAAAGCTGATGTTGCATATTAAAACGACTTCTTAAACAGAAGGAGACATCTCCTCATGAAATTAAAAAACAGTAAAACCGCTGTACTACTGTAAACACAACAATGAAAACTGACTGAAGGCAGTGTGACGGGTAAGCCACTGGCTGGAAAGCGGGTTTTTTCACATTTTCATAACACAATGTATGGCTCACACCACAAACAACAGCAAAATAAAAAAATCAAAACCCAAAACAAACAACAACAAAATAAAAGAAACAAAAACAACAACAACCAAAAAAAACCCCAACACAAACAAAAAAATAAACCAAAACCAAAAACCAAACTACCGAAACTTTCAAGTCACAGCCAGGGGTGCCAGGCGGGGTCCATGCGGCACAGATTATCCAGGCTGTTTGCAGCTGCGACCAGAGTGTTGACTTTGCTTTCTCCTCCTTCAAACTGAGCCAGGTTGTGCAGTCGAGTCATGATGGCAGTGACAGCCTTTTGGACCAGTGACACCAGCTGCTGGCTGTCCATGTTCTCGGGCTGCCCGGCTGCTGAGAGCGGAGACGACGTGTCCTCCTGGGTTTTTTTGTGCCATGCAATTATTTCATCCCTCAGCACTGTTTTCAGGATGCCATCGACCTAAATGAAGAAGGAAAATCGGACTGTTACATTTAATCCAAAGAACCATCAGGTTCCATCAGAGTACAGAATTGTAACTAGATTTTAGTCAACGGCATTTTGTCACTTTTGGTGCCATGCTGCAATTTCAGTCTTTCTGAGATAAGTGTGGCTTCCAACAGTCTTTTACTATTTCCTCTCAAGGTGTATCTTTACATAGAAAAGTTGTGTACATTCTATTTTTAAATGACTCCACTAAATTCATTACTTTTCCCCCAGTCTTGGGCAAAGATTAGCAGTATTTTGCCAAGCTGGGTTTTTTTGCACAGTCATTACACTCTCAGGGAACACTGTTTTCTGCCAAACAGGGATAGAACACTGACTACAACATACATACATATGTATCTATTACATATGCATATGTGTATATAGGCTAGTTCCAGGCTTGGATAAAAAAAAATTGCCTTCAACGAACAGTTTCCTGGTTTTTCTCATCACTGAGTTGAGTTACCGATATTAATCTGTCAACTCCAACAGTCTCCAGCTTCTAAAATAAACTTTTAAGTGTCCAGTCTAATTCAAATTAAATGTTTTCTCATAACAAATAAAACATTTCCACTAAGGCACATTTCCAGCATTTCAGCTGGCCTTTGTGACAACCTCTGGGTAACATTCTAAAACAAACACACACCATTCCCATTCTACCTTAACCAAAAACGTTTAGTTTATAAATTGCCAAATATCAGCCCGCAAACAATCTTGCAAAAGGCGCACAAACCTTGAAGTTTGGCTGTGCAAAGCAGCGAGCTACTGCAATCATAGATGCAGTCAGGGGACCAGACACCCCAATGGTGGTGAGGAATTCCGAAATGTTTGGTGTGAGCCGGAAGGGAACGGGACGATTGGCATCCAAATCTCCAGTAGCATCGTTGATGTCAAAGCGAAAGTAAGCCACATTTAGCTTGCCAGTGTCCTGGATTGAAAAGAAAGATGCCCAAAAGGAATTAAAGGAACAATTTTCCCTTCATAAAACCAAAAGAAGTTGGATTTTTGTTTACTGTTAATACTCCGAGTACCAATAGTATTTCAATAGCTTTTCACTCGTTTAGCCAAACAGTTTTTGAGGGGAAAAAAGTTATAAAAGTATGCAAAAATCAAGTATGTATTTCTCTCCAAACCCCTTACTAAATACATGTTATTGTAATACCAAAATTGAGGAATAGTTTCTTCTGTAGCACGATCTGTAAGGAGTCACTGCCAACAGATCTCTGGGTCAGCATTCAGTATCAGCAGCTGATTTTATCTGGAGGGATTAAAGAATCTTAATTGCTACAGAGACTACAGCCCTCCATGCAGCCAAATGACATTGAGACTTTAATAAATACCACCTTGGGGTGGCAAGGCTCATTTTAAATGTTGAGTTAAAACAGAAAAAATCTCTATTAATAGGAGTTGTAGCAATGTTGAAAAGACAATGGTATTTGAAAAGGAATATGGCCCTTCCAGAAAATGAAGCACTAAATTTTATTTTTAAATCTGTTTGACACAGAGGTATTTTCAAAGCAATATATTTGAAGGAGGACTGAAAAGAGAGACTTGGCAGTCATTTACATGAAGAATTCCAATATCTAAGAGGGGTTTTACAGACAAAGTTCTAAATTCACAGAAGGCAGAGTTGATGCCCACAGGGGCTGCAGTTTAAATTACTACCTACATGATGTGCAATCACATATAAATGAAAACCTTACTGAAATGCACTGTTAATTATATATGTCGAATTTTGACTCATTTCAGAAGTATAGTCCAAATTTCCATCTGATCAAGGACAACAGCACACACCTAGAACAAAGTACAGCATACCTGGGCAATCTGCAGCATTTCAGGGTTGAGTCTGTTTAAGTGAAAGATGAATTCTGCAAAGCCAATCAGGGCCAACTGGATAGTGAACATCTTCCTGAAAGTCCAGTAATCCGTGGCATTGGGGAATGTGTGCAGGGCCCATTCCTTCAGCATGCTCCGTGGGACCATGTTACTCTGCACTTCCTTTAGGATGTCTCTGAGAACCTACATGGGAAAAGTATTAGTTGAAAGAGGTCATTCTTTAATACACTTCTTAGCAACAGACAAATAAACCAAAAGCAACCACCAAACTTCTCTTAATTGCTGTCTCTCGTTTCAGGAAAAGCATCCTGAACTTGAACTCTGAAATGTTTGGCGCTCTTTCTGCCTCACACCCAAGGAGAGGTGAAGAGTCGGGCTGGGGGACATGGAACAGCAGAGTCCTCAAGGAAAGCCCTCGAATCAAATTCGTTCTACCTGATGACTGGCTTGAGTGCCCCGTGCCTGCACCGTGGCCAGCCTGTCGTAGTAGCGGGAAATGGGGTTGTCGTGCTCGATGCCCTTCTTGGCACAGCGCTGCTTGTAGATCTCCACCAGGGACAGGGACGACGGGTTGTCCTCAACCAGCCGCATCTGCGGGGAAACCGCCACAACACGGGGCACTGGCAACGGGACAGAGAGAGCACAACGACTTAACAGCTCATCCATAACCCGAAGACTAAGATACTTCAGCCCTCACAATGCTCCTGAAGTGCACCAAGAGAATATTTTTATTACTGCACTCATAACTCGCTCATAAGCTCAGTTAAAAAAGTATTACAGCAGTTTGGTGGGTTTTTTTTTTTATCTTAATGAAAACATCAACTCTATTTTCAAAAAAAAATTGAGCACTCATCATTCTTCTTACTTTAGCTTTAGGACAAGGGTAATGCTTGACGCAACCAGGTTCATAATATCTGATTACATGACACTGGCATTGTGTCAATAAAAATTATTCTGAAGGACAAAACTACTTAGCTTAACAGGGTACTTAAAGTGTTTCAGAAAAACTGGAGATAAAAAATCTGGACATAGTCGAGGAACAGATGTTTAAATGACACTATCTGGAAGTAAAATAGTGAAGACAGAGAAAAATATTCAATAGTAAGAAAATTTAAGCCACTGAGCTTTTCTTTGATGGGCAGTAAACTTGCAAAAACCCTGTCTGCACTTTTATGGTGCTCAACTGATTTATTATTCTACCAAGTGTTCTCTCCATTCCCACCTACATAAAGACAGACAAGGCCTCTTCTACAGCTGGCTTTTCCAGTGACACTGTTGGCCCTGTTTGACAGTGACCTCCAGCTACCACCAAAACCGTTCCCTCATCATTAACCTCAGAGATATAAGGAAAAGTTGTTTAAATGCATGTAAGTTGTTTGATGTAACTTCTTCAATCTTAAAGAAGAAAATGCTTGCTGCAGAAAGGGTGTTAATGAGCTGTTCCTCCTGCTCTGCTTCCATTAACCTCTGGCAGCAGAGAAATGAATGTTCTTTAGGTTTTTTCAAATAGTATCAAACCACAAAACACTATAGTTTAAAAATAGCTCTTTGAAGGAAAACATGCTATTTAATGAAGCTTGTTATATACAGGATTTATACATTCTGTATTAGTGGCTACGTTTATCATATTTTTCAAGGCTTTATCTATTGCATTTCTGTTATTCTTGCCTCAGACTGATGCAAAACCCTAATCCTCTCTTCTTCATTATCTATGTTTCTGATTATTTTACACTTCAGCATTGTTTACAGGTAATATGCTACACCTGCACATTTGTTTGCTGGTTTACCTCAGTAAAAAGAAATTGGGGGAGGGAGGCTGTCAGCAAAATTTCCTTTATATAATGTAAAGCTTGACAGAAAGTGTTCTCATTCATGAAGAAATCTGTTCACCAAAGGGAGCAAAGCTGACATTAGACAGTCCAGGCTGATGAAGCCAAAGCTGTCTGAGGATAGGCACCCCCAAATTACAGGAAATTGCTCCCAAGACACAAAACACCCCTCTTCACACCCCTCTTCAGAGAGGTGCTACAATGCCAGCCAAGACTAATCACCTGGCCACATATGAATTTCCATTCTGAATAACCAAACCCTTCAGAATCAGCGATGAGCAGCGGTCGAAAACTTCAGCGCACATAATCTTCAAGTATAACACACATTTAAAAAACAACATAAGTAAGTCTCTCTCTTTTCAGTACCTGTAAAAAACAAGTGTCTTTTTGTGGTTTCCTTCCTCTTCTCCAGGCAGGGGTTGAGGAGGCGGAGGAGCTGCAGCACCCGCTCCTCCCTGCGCGACTCGGTCAGACAGGCGTCGTTCATCACCAGGTACGGGTAGATCTTCCCGTTGTGGCCTCGGATGTACAACCTTCGGGCTGCAGTGTTGTGCTTCTGAACTATCTCCACCCTTGGCATAAACCTAGCAGGAAAAAAGGGAATAAATAAAGCACCTGGGATAATCTCCTCTGATAGTAAATCGTGACGTAAAAAAAAAAAAAAAAAAAAAAAAAAAAAACACAAAACAAAAAAAAAAAAAAAAAAAAATCACCAAACCTAAACCAAACAAAAATAGATGAAATAAATAAGGCAGTACAACTGTATTACAAAGTGCAATTCTACTGGCCTATGGTTTCTATTTTGTAGTTTAAAAAGCTGTTCTGTTGGATTTTATTTGCTTTTAAGAAAACACAGTTCTTGAGCAAAATTAATCATTAGATGAGACCTTTACCACTGTTTTGAAGAAGAGTATCACTATTGATTACAACAGAATTACTAATCTCAACTTACATGAATATACAAGAAAACCAAATATACTCCAACAGTACACTTGTTTAATAATGCAATGTAAAATTATTGAAGGATAAAATAAAAAAGGTGTTATATCAAACTATGACTGTATGTAATATATGTATATAAAATGTACACAACATCTACTTTTGCAGAGTGAATGGATGGGAAGGTTTTAATTTCTCCTCTGTTTTCAGAATTACACCTACCAAAGGGTATTTTTAGGTTACCTTGCTATCTTGATGTAGTAATGTGTTGGCTTTGGCATAAGGAATTCTCCAGGTATCTCTACTTCTGCAGTCTGAGCTGAAAAGTTACTTAGAAAGCGGCACTTTTCCTCTATGAGGAAGAACTTTGGAAGCTGTTTAGTTTTTGCTTCCAGAATTTTGATCCATTTCTTTAGTTTAGAGATAAGGTTGTGAAGTTTCATTGACCCTGGCACACTGAAGTCAAAATCTGGAAAAAACAAACAAAAACAAGTCACCCAATTCAATAGTGCAAATCAAACACATATCCCCACAGAGCTGCACTGCCTTTAAAAGTCAGACTCTTGAATGTTTCAGCTCTAGAGAAAACCTTTCAGCAAAGTCCTAAAATTCTATATACCTTAAACCTGTCAGAATTTGCTACCTCTTTCCTGTATACAGCTCTAAAATATTCTATTATTTAGTATATAACGAACCTCCCAACATTTTCCTGGTTTAGTCATACAATCATTAGAAAAACATATTGTGAAAAATTTAAATAGTAGCACTGTATTGAATTGTCTCTATACTGCAACCAGACTGCATAGAAAAAAAGCAGTAAAAGACCCAAATTATTCTATCAGACTATTTGTGAAAGAGGAAAAGTAGGCTTACTTTACAGTGTAGCACTATAATTTTCTCCCTGTTTCATTACACATCATTTATTTATTTATTTGAATCAAGGGGACTTTTTGCTTCTAAAAGGGATGAAAGAACCTCAGTCAAGGCCACAACATAGAACCTGTGAGGAACTGCAGGACAAGGAGTAAGATTGTTATTACTGTTATTCTCCTATTCTGAGCTGCAAGAAAATCCTTATTCTTTCCTGGCTTAGAAAACAACTGAAAGTCTCTACAGGAAAAACAGATACAACAGTCTAAGCAAAAATGACACTATTATGCAAACTGCCTGATGTTTCCATTGCAATATTAACAGTATTACAGTGTGAATTATCTCTTTTAGACCACATGCACATGTGGAAAGAACTTTCTCAAGGTCAGCACATGGTCTTCAATACATTATGCAAGTAATTCTGTAACAGAAATCACTGCAATACTGATCATTTTCTGGGCCACGCCAGTACCATCCTCCCAACATTGCTCTCACTCCAGCTTCAGAAGAAAGCAAATAAATAAATAAATTAATTAATGTCTTTGCATTGCCCAAAAGAGGGGAAATGAATAAACATAGAAATGAAATGATGGTTTGGCACTTCAGTATCACTACAAAAAGATTAAACACACTTGGATAAGAAGACAAACTGCTCTCTGTAAACCTCATTAGTGATGGCATCCCAAATTGTGCAAGTGAACTATCAGACTTGAATTTTTAAAACTCATTTCTACACCAGAGTCTGAAAGACGCCATTTAAAGTTCAACATCTCTCGAGTGAAAAAGCAACAGCAAGAAAAACAGAGAATGTCAATTCGGTATTTTTGATATTTACAACTAAAGTAGAACAGAATCCTCATTATGATTCAAATGAAACTGAAAATTAACACAGCCTCAGAAATGAGTTTAACTCTTATTGCAGAATCTTCATTTCAACGTCACACACACTCGATATTTTCCTAAGTTGACAAAAAACCCAAAACAGACATGAGTGCTGCTAAAAGAAGAAATTTTGACCACATAAATATGCCACAAAAATCTATCTGCAAGTATGCCAAGAGTGAATCAAGTACGTGCACAAAGCAATTACTGCATATAAAAGTTTCTTACAACCACAATTAAACCACTCAAAAGTCTGACAAGCTCAGAACATTCACTCTTTTAGCCAGAAGAGCTCATATCATTCCATACATACACTCAGAAAACAACGCAGCCCAGGATTCTTTCATTTTGCTATTCTTTTACTTAAACAAAATATCAGAGAACACATAACCCAACATATTTCATTGTGTATCCACAACATACTGATATGCTGAAAGCTTTCAGTGAAAGTCCCAAGTCAACTAGTCTAAACCTGAGCAAAAACCCACCACAAACAAAATCCTTTCCATTTCTGTAGGAAAAAAAAGTCTACAATGAAAAATACAGTTTCATATTTATGGATGAGGGAAATTAGCATAACTCTGTGATATTCCCTTTTCTTTCTCTGCCTGGGCAGTGCATCTATTGCAATACCACTGTAAAACACTCTTATTATAATCCCAAGCCTACCCTCTAGTGAGCAGTGGGAGTAAATCATTTCATCAAAGTGACAAAATTATTGCATCATTTATCTCCTGAATCTCTGAAGTGCTGGAAAGTCTCCTCCAACTGCAACTAGTTTTTGTGCTAATGTGAATCCACTGAAGTGGTAAAAATACTCATCAATATACATTCCTTACAAAAAAAAAGTCCTTCAGTTCATCACAAGAGCAGCTCTAGTTTGTTGAATGCCTATTTTGGGATTTTTGTTGTTCTTTTGTTTTCCCGTGGCAGATGGGAAAAACAGAGAGTTCAATTAGTCTTTCTGCTCGTGTCACAGAGAGCCCATCCAAGAAGAAAAATCACTTCAGCTGGAAGAAGGGGAAATACAAGACCAAACATTATTTGTGTACAAAGTCTCTCTGCTTTGCAGACATCTTAATCTATATAAACAGTATTTTTGTTTCCAAAAACTCCATTTTTTCAGTACACAGTACTGAAGAACATCTTTCTCAAGCTAACATATGCAGGTTTAAAATACCTTACTACTCAGACCACCTTTTTCCACACAGAATGGGAAGTTTCCCCCCACCTATCTTTAATGGAGATGTTCCCAGAAGCCCAGGACACAGACTGCAGCAGAAGCAGTTTGCTCTGTCTTCTCAAAGCTGCTAAAGTTTCTTGCCACTCCCAACGCAAAGACAAACAGGGCACAGTCTTCCTCCCAGTGAGATAGACCTAAAAAAATCCTGCTGGCTCTTAACACAGCTACATAAAGCTTAACACGTTTTGACTGAGAGTTGTACCGTCACTTATCATGAAGCAACACCAAAAAATACACTTGAGGTAGCAAAATTAGAGTACCAAATCCTCTGTGTCCCCCGAATCCTTGACCTACAGAACATTAACACAGCATTAGGAAAACAAAAGACCTCCAACCTAAGACTCCAAAACTAAAAAATAAACCCGTGCTATACTGTCAGTGTTCTGATCAATGAAAAGCAACAGGCTGTTAATGCTTTTAGAGCAAGCATCGGTTGACTTGAAGATTTTAAAGATTATTCTGACCATAGGCAAAGCGTGTTTACACTTAAAAGTTTCCAACCCAAGGATCTCCAACACAAAAACCATGACATACATCATGTAAGATATCACTCAGGACTGAAATATAAGCTTAGCTTTACAGAGCAGGTCAAATTCTTTGTGTTCATGATGCTGCAGAAGATCCAAGCACTCTCCAAGAGAGAAGCACTGTCTTGCTTTTGAAGTTACTATTCAAACATTTATATATTCTATACTTTCCCAAAACTTCTTCCTAATCTCACAAGAACTTTTGGAAAGCACCAAGAAAGATGAAAACTCTCAGTGACAGGAAAGCAGAAATATGAAGCAGAACTTCAGGTTTATCACTCAGCTCCAGAAAACCAAGACTGCATAGACCAGACACCAAGGTCAAAGGTGATGCTAACTCCAATCTCTTGAGCTGGATTTCCTGGATTACATCCTGTTATCTAAAAATTGGAAGGGAAGCAAAGAAAGAGCTACTAAAGGGATGCTGTGCTCAATCTTGGGGGTGGGGAGGAGGAAGAAAAAATCCTTGAGAAAGCTGAAAACTATTAACAGATCTCTTTCCCCTGCCCTCCCCCCGGAGTTCAGAGCCACACCAGGAGCTTCCTTCTGCCTGCAGTTTCCACTCACAGTCAAGAATTCATTGTGCTGGGTGACAAAACTCTCAAGAAAATTATCTTGCTCTTTAAGGGTATATTTTGGAATTATCCATTCGTATTCAGCTGGAGTGGAGAGATGGCTGCAGAAAGAAGCTGATCCAAACTCTAAACTATCATCTGCCCACAAAAGGACAATTGAGGCAGCTTTTCTGCTGCTTTCACTGCAGAGAGAGCTCTCAAAGGGAGCATTTTTCAGCATTTGCCCGTTCTTTGATGTCAAAGGTTTAGCAGAAAAGGAGAGAAGGAACAAAGAACAGATGGTCAAAGAACCATGCATTTGAAGTTACAGGGAAAAAAATTCAAAGTAAAATTTGTTTTTATAATATAACATTAGGATGGATAAAGATGACCTATCACAGCTCCAACAGTCCAGACTCCTGCCAAGTATTTAGAATAAAAACCATAAGAAGTGGTGTGAGAGTCCCCAGTGGCTCCAAACAGGAATCAAGATGCAACTCTGATATTGATGGAAACGATTATGCAACCAAACCCAGTTGAATGTACACATAGAACACAGCTGTCAACATTAATCTGGAAATAATTGAACAAAAGAGTTTACTCCAAGACAGCTCCTCAGTGTGGGTACTTTTGAAATGGAAGGCAGCCACTGTAATTATCTGTCCATCACCCAGATGCAACTGGTACCAAGAATCAGAAAAGCAAATGTGAAGGTTCTGCTGTGCCTGAAGGTCACATCTGGAATGTTCTACAAATGGTTTCTCGTAGTGTTAAAACAGCCTTTCCTAACTTCAATACAATAATTACAATCCCCTTCATTTATTTATGTATATTTTACTGTTATTATAAAATCAATAAAAAACTTATTTTCATTTTCTGCATAATGAATTACATTACAAAAATTAGGAAGTATGCTGATTGGTCTAATTTCTGCTGTTTTCCCACATTTAAATTGTGAATTAAAACACTGAATGTATTAGATTAGAATAAAATCAATTCCAGCACTAAGCAAAATAATTATTTGTATCCTGCAGACATTTGTATTTCATCATACTTAGAAAATAAAACATGAAACCTTCAACAAAAAACTAATTACCGTTATTAAACGAAAGTTGACTGAGAAACACTCTGCATTTGATGACTTTACATGATTTTTATGTCTAGGCCTATGTTGTTGTTCTTTGGTTTTTATGTTGTTCCATATTATTCTTTATAAATGCTGTGATTAAGAGAGAAAAATCTGAAAACCTTAACTGTCATTTATATATCACAGACATGTAAAAAATTCATACCAGCATATAAAAACTGGAAATCCTCTCCATTTTTTATTTTAATTAAAAATTGTAACTGAATTTTAAATAAACTCTTAAATGTTTCTCTAGAAATATTCTGAAATATTACTTCAGATATTGCAGACTTGAGTCTGGTGTTGTATTTACATTTCCTTCACACCTTCGAAATCCCAGACCTCTGTGATGCTCACAGGAGAGAAATCAGGAGATACTATGACAGACCAAAAACAACTCAAATATAAGAAAAATGTTGAGTATATGTGAGTGGCTATACTAATGTTGCAATGCAAAGACATATAAATGATTTTTAAAACTGAAAAATGAGTCCAAACTTGCATTTAATGTAGAGTATTTCAGTTGGAAGGGACCTACAGCACCCCCAGGTCCCTGTCTGCAGGGCTGCTCTCCAGCCACTCCTCTCCCAAATTACACCTGTGCCTGCCATTATCACCCAGCTCCAGGTACAGAATCCAATATTTTGGACAGGTTAAATTTCATCCCATTAATCCTTGCCCAATGATCTTTTTTTTCCCCCCTCCCTGGACACTCCCACTGAAGACACACAAAATGTTTCTCCTTCCATTTCCCTCCCTAGTACGCTTCATCCAGTAAATATTTAATCATATGGTTCAGGACTTTCATTATCTGCTGTCATGCAACTGCTGTGCTCAGAAAGGACATCATGCAATCCACAGTGTGCACGAGATATGTAGGTCATGTCTGCAACGGAGTTACTTTCACAAGATTCCCATCAGTTCACTTATTTTCACAACATTATCAGTAAAACGCTTGAAAAAACATCACAAGTCTACTTGTCAAATGCTCCCAAACGCTTAGGTTTGAGGAGGAATTGATGCAAACCTCAAAATCCTGGCAATCTAAACTGCTGATGCCAATCAAGGTCCCCCCTTCTGTCATGGATGAGCTGCGTGGCCTTCAACATCTCACCAAACAAATCAAACCCACGTTCTCCTGAGCACAAGCTTTTCTTAGAATTATAAATCAACATCAGATACTCAAATATGTGACCACTGGTTAAGAGAAAACGAATGAAGCAAAGAAGCTACTTCCCTTAAGTATCTTTTTTTATTAGATCTGATTAAAGTTATTGATTCAATTTACCAAACGACGTAAATTCGGTAATAGGATTTTTATAATCTAGTTATCCAAAACACTAATCTTACTCATCAGAAGTAGACTGTTTTGAAAGAGCTCACATAATATTGTCAGTTTGGAGTTCTGCAGTGAAAATGGCATTAAATTCTGGAATGATTGTAAAGCAGAGATCATTATTGTCCCTCAGATCCAACAGGCAGTTCTATGCAAATAGCAAAATATTATAGTGAAGTAATCTAACTTATCTTTAAACACATATGTGATCAAACCACAGTTTTAGGTAATAAAAATACAACAATATACTCATTCTCTATGTTGATGTCTGTTTTTCACTTGAATTACCTTTATTACTCCACAGAAGATTTGAACAAACTATTTCAGGTTTGGTGAATGACAGAAAAGTGCTGTTTTCTAAATTTTCTCTCAGGAAAGATATTGGAATAAAGAGCAGAATGCCTTCACAGTTGAACTGAGGGAGATTTCTCTGGAGATTAAAAGTAACATTTTGAAAACATTTTAAACATTTACCTGTTGTAAATTGCCCTTTTAACTTCTGGAACACGGGATCTTGAGCTGTTGCCTGTGCTCTCCTAGCTAATGACTCTGAGGCTGCACTAGAAAACATGGTGGACACATTCGAGACGTTCTCAAGACCTACTCCAAAAGTGCTGACTAATTTCTTGACGAAATTTAGCGTATGAGGAGTGATTTTGGCATCTGAAACAGCTCCACTTTTCTCAAAGGCAACCGAATAGCACTTGGCCAGGCCCTGCTGCAGTTGTCTGAGAACCTAAGGATGAAAAATAAAAGAGGCAAAATAGTCAGGGAGATTTCGGCCTTCTGATTTGACACCAAATACTTCTTCCTGCCCTACGTTTTATGTAGTAAAATTATCCTCTCAGAAACATCTGCTTAAAACTCCGCTCTTCTATGGCACCAGAGGGTCAATCAGAATGACAGCACTGATTCTCACCAGCACTGCAAACAAACTGAGCGGGGGAAATACTGCATCACAAAGGACACCTTGCTCTTTCAACAGCAGCTAGCTTTTAGATTTCTTATTTTGTGATATTTGAAAAGATTATGTGATATACCTTCTTCAAATAAACACTTTTGCTAGGTAGGCAGAACAGAACAGCCCAACACTTTGAGAAGCAAATAATAACAGCAGAGTGGCAGGTCCATCTGCTCTCTGTTGTAATTCAAACTTCAGGTCATAATCACAACCTGTCACAGAGCACCAGATCAACAGGGAAACTGGTATCTGTGAAACCCAGCGTAAAAATATACCTTTTCAGTTAGTATGAGCAACAGCTTCAATTCTAGATGCATTCATCAAATTAATAGTTTTGGAAAATCCCTGTACTGCTTCCAGGAATAACCAAAACCCTTAAACTCCAATCAGAACAGTCAGTTTACTAATCAAAACAAATAGTTATGTTTTAATGCTTAAAATTAATTATGGATAAATATTTTGCAGTTAACTTTTCCTTAGATGATACATAGATATGAAGGTGTATTAAAGCCAAATACCTCTTCATGCCAATTCTCTCTGAACCAGACCATCTGATCTACAATGCCTTCCAGAGAAGACAAAAGTGTTGGATGTAATTCCCGCTGCATGTGCATAATTCTGCTGCATCTCCACATTGGTGCAGTGGCTCGGATTGGCCCAGGGTCTGAGGCAGAGTGGGACTGATTCCCAACTGAACTTGGCTGCTGTTGCCCAGAATCTGGGAAGTGAAAATTAAAAAGAAAATAAGAATTACCTTTCATGAACTTGAAGAAATAAAATAAATCGTTCCAAGAATTGGCTTTAGATTTACATTAGGTATCAATCATGTATTACCTACTGAATTTCAGAAAACTTCTGTAAAAATGCTGTTTAGTGGTACAGACTTTCCAATATTAAAGCAAACTAAACACTCCTCAAAAACCCCACAGGATGTGTGTAGCCTTAGCTTTTAAAACCAGTCTATGCTCTTGAAGTAACAGACATTGTTTCATATAGGATCAAATTATTTGAATTACGGGTGTTTCCTTCCCCTCCCATTTGGGGAGATGTTTCACATGTAACTGAAGAATAAATATGCTGATGCCAACGACAGACAAATTGTCATAGTGTGTATCTTTTAGTACGAAAGATTCTTGCATGACAACTTCATCAGACAGTGATTTAGGACAGAGCTTTGCTTTATCAGATGACCCCCACTAATTCACACAACCCACAGACAAAGTATTAGTTTGTGGCAGAGCCTAGAGGAAAATATTTTACTGGTTATTATACATGTGCATGTGGCAATATCAAGAATTTAGCACAGAAACTTTTGTTGCTGGATGTGAATGAATTATTAGGGTATGTGGGTATCTCCTCCTTCTGCAAAGGAGCAGCCAAAGAAAAATAAAACATTATTTAATTAGTGCCCTGCAAAATCTCATGCAGAAATTTAGTGAACTAATCCCCAAGTGAAAAAGGTAGTTAAATAAACAATGCACTTTGTAATAAAGAACACACAACTGAAGGGAAGGTTTTTCAAGCAGCTCTCCCGGGATTCCCAGGAAATTATGAGACAAAAGAACAACTAAATTCTGTGGAATCATTTGACATAACTATTCTAAACTTGATTTGTTCTTGGGGAAAAAAGGTGTTGTGCAAGTTGCTGAACGTTCTCCCCATTTCCCAAACATTTCTCAAAGTCAATATTGATTTTATTTTGTGTAAACTTAGATGCTCATTTTACTTGAGAATTCACCATAAGAAGTTAATATGGAGACATTCATTTTTACAAGTGTGGCTCCTTTCAAAACAAACTGAATGTTGCATGGTTTGTGCTTCCAATGAAAATTAGACTAGAACATCTTAGAAGTCTGTGATGCTCTCCTGTATTTATAAACCAAGAATTTTCTACTTCTCCACAAATTTATAAAGATAAATAAGAGAGAGCATGTGATTCTCAATTAAGGTGACAGGAAAATGAAGGAGATGAAGCTCCTCTTGGTGAATATTTTTTACCAGAAAATTCAAGACAGCTCAAGCCATGTGGAGATTTGACTTCACAGAAACAAATCAATGCAAGCGAAGTTTATCAAGAATTTTCTTCCTTAGCCTTGCCAAGTTGGTACATTTTCTAGAGAATCTGTTTTCTCAGTAAAATCAGGTGAAACTCAAACTAATAACTAAGTTCCAAAGTGCACAAACAGTTTTATCAAGATCAAGCTCACCACTTTTGTAGCGCTCTCGCTGTTCTATCTTCAAGGTCAAATAGAGGGTCCTGATAGGAAAGTAAACAGCTTGGGGATAGACTCTTCCCACCTATTTGGAGACACACATATACTCAGTCAAGGAATACTGACTACAGATCACACCAATTGTGTGCAGATTGTCTTGTAAATAAGTACAATTTGGTAATAACCAGCTCTTTGTGTTAAATAACAGCTTATGGAAATTAAAGATTCTTTCAGTAACAGAAACACGATGCGAATGAAATGGTAACTCCCTACACACACTGTTCAGGCATTACCTAATTAGGGCTTCCAGATCATATTGCCTAATAAATCTGAAAACAGCATAATGTCAGAGCAGCAGCTGGGCCAGCTCAGAGATCTTACTCATGTGCATAATGGAAGAAAAACAGACATAATGACAGTGGTTAGTCTTTAAATTAGGCCACAATTCCCAGCCCCATGATAGTTGATAAGAAAGCCCATTAGAGAGTAACCTTACTCCACCTAATTGTGGCACTTAATGTAAGGGGATACCAGCTGTACCCAAAAATAAAAAGGATTTTATGACTTCCATTAAAAAAAAAAAAGCTAAAGAGATGTTGACATTCAACATCCCCTTTAAAATCTGTAAATCTCAGTATCTATTAAAGGAAAGAACCATACGTCTACTACCTGTGATGGAGCACTTCTTAAGGCATTGTTTGAGGCTTCTCCAGCCACAATTCTACTAAATCATGGATCCTTTCTCCATCCAAATGGATAAGGTGAGAGGTAGAAATTTTGCAAAATGTTCAGTAATGTGATGTTTATGGCAGGTCACTAACCTGACACACAAATGAAGACCTGAAGTCTAAAGGCAAGATAAACCGGAGTATCTGTGACTTTCATGACTCTAAGCTCCAACTACAGTACAAATTCCAAGCAAGCACTCGCTTCTAAAGATTTCTAAAGATCTCAACAAATAAAAAAGTGACTACAAATTGTTGAAATAGTTTTTTTCTGTCAGAAGACAGCTGAGCACACTGGGGTTGCAAGACAATACCAAGCCATACCCATCAAAGTTTGCCTTACTTTGTTCTCTTAAGCTGCTTGGGAGCATGGTCTCCTCAAAGTTAAATTTTAATTTTATGAAGAGAGAAGGAAGGAAACGCACGTGTACATATGCATGCACACACACACTAATCTAGATTTGCGTACCCAAGTATCAATGCACAGGTAAATACAAATGGATATATTCCCTCACTACAAAAACACACATTCTCAGAGATCTGAAAGAGCAAAGATAAGGGATGTTATAAAAGGGGCTGGACGTCACAGGATCATAGAATATCCAGAACTGGAAGGGACCCATACGGTCATGAAGTCTGTATCTCAAAAATCAAGAGGGAGGGAAAGAAGGAAGAGCACAATGGGGAGTTCAGCACAACAGTTGTCCTGTGCCTGTTTTCAGGAATCGGTGGAACAGTGCAGGGGAAGAGGCCTGGGGTACAGGGATTGTGAGAGCTCCACATGTTCACCTGTGTGTAACTGGGGCTTCTCAGCTCTTTTACATTAACCCAAATGAACAAACGTCCCAACACTTCCAGGTTGTGCCCCTGCTCAAACAGAGCTGGAGTTGGCACAGGAACAGTTAATAGCTCTGAAAACATCACCCTTGAACCCTCTTCCCACTAAGCAGTAACAAAACAGTATCTAAAAACACATTAACAAAAAACCCACATTAACAGACATCCAACTCTCCCCCCAGCCTACAGACGTGCTTAAACCCACCTCATACTGAGGTAGAGCTCTATTCTTGGCTTCTGCTCCAGAGCAGACAGCAATAGGCACAAAATCTTAAAATCCCAAAGCAAGATTAATCAAAACTCATATCTGTCAGCTCAGAGGAAAAATCCAGGAAGGCAGTTTCTTCATCCAACTCCCTAAACCTTATCCTTATTTGACTCATCATTTGCCATGCTAAACTTCAAGTGAAAACTAACAAAGGCTCGGTAAAAATTTCTGATAGTGACAGACGGAGCCTTATTTCTTAGAGTTAAGTCTAATAAAAACCAAAGCACTAATGAAACAGTTTGCCCTTTAGTCACTACAGCTAACAATTCTTTATCCCTACTCCTATGTTACAGGCATTTTTTAAATATGTACTTCTAAGTATGTTCTATAATGTTCCCAAAAATGTAATAAACAGAATTCCAGAGGGAAAGCTATAATGTCTCATGCACATAGGGCATACAATTTCACTGGGTTTAATCTCACTTTGATTATTTTGAGTAAAACTCACTTTGAAATTTAAAACATTCCACTTCCAGAGAGAAATTACCATTTTTAACTCATCAACAGTTGCAAACAATAGCATTTTTAAAGCTTGGCATTTTCCTAATTTGCTTTAAAAATTATTTGTATCTCATCTTGAAAACACAGATTACAGACAATAGGGAATTGGAGATTCTCTTCTGTACCTGACTGATGAGGTTCAGGAGGAGTTTGCCCTCTGAGCCAACCAGGCACGTCAACAGCTGTGGGATCCAGGCCAGCCACTGGATGGGTGGGACACCAATACAATATTTGTCCACTGCATCTGCCAAGGTGTTCTTATCATCATCAAAACTCAGCAGCCAAAGAACCTAGAAGAGAGTTTCAGTGCTTAAATTTAAGACACATCAATCATCATGATGCAGAAAAACATGGAGCTATTTTATTAATATGACTGTGGAGTTTTTGTAAGCGTTAATGTTGCCTCAGACACAAGAACTAACATTCATTATGCCTGGCCAATGTTATTTTTTTTCCCTTAGAAATAATATTTAAAGGATGTAAAAATAAATATAAGGGTACTCCTTGCTATGAAACAAGACAGAAAGAAGCAAATGAACATGTTGCATTCCAGGAATTCTTTGGGTTTTGTTTGGAGGTGCAGATAGAAAATAAGGGCATGTTTCTACAGCCTAAAATATGCAAGTCAGATAAATGAACCCTGATGCAAGAACTTGATTATTTCTTTGGGTACTGTTAATTATTTTAACAGTCCACCCTTAATGATACTTCTTCTAGTTTAATTTAAATGTAAATATATTAAGCACTGACTAAAAATCATTAACTGTTATGCAGCCAAACAGGGAGACTAATAAACTTCAGGGTGCTATTGAGGCCACCTTTAATCTCAAAGAATATTTTCTGTGCTTTTTCATGTTTAGAACAGATTGTCTTCCATGGTCTGCTATGATTTTTTTAATTTTCTTCATGAGAGAGATTAAATATCCCCAAACTGAGAAATATATACAAGAAATAGCTTTTTTTGGCCAAAATTTTGTTGCCTTTCAGAGTAAAAATGCACTGAAAAGTCTTATCTGGAATAAAATGCAATACTGAGGTAATAGTTAATACAAGTTATCCATAGTAATGATTAAAAGAGCTCAAATTATGTTACTTTTTAAAGGCCTAAAGATGCCTTTCTGCAGGTATTTCACTGCATTAGGTAGCAGAAAGGCTGGATGTGATTTGTCCTCTTCCTCCAGCAAAGAGGTTCCACAACTACAGGAAAACACCAGACTTCTCAGTGAAGTAAAAAAACCCCAGATGAGTTACGTGCAACCAAGAGCAGCCCCGTGAAGACTTTCCACCTAAATTAAAGCTTTCCCTCAGCAACCGTTTCTCTAATTGCATGAATTTGGGCACCGAACATTGCGCCAGCCCTTCCTGAAGGCTCCAATTCTTTCTCAAACCTCCTGATCTTTACCTTTGCTAAGTATTTCCTTGACTTGCTCTCGTTCTGGTGACGGCAGGCGTGCAGGTAGCAGGTGATGGCAGAGACCCCCAGGTGGAGCTGCCGCTCCTTCACAAAGATGTTCTCCAGGTAATCCCCCCACATGGCCCAGGCTTTCACCAGCACGTCGTGCATTTGCACAGCCGCAGAAAAAGCTTTGTTTGCTTCTTCAGACCTGCACAGTGACAAGCAGCAGTATGAGTTTTATACTCAGGAACAGTCGCTAAATTATAGCGATCAGATTTCTGACACGGCAGGCAATTACTTTCTTAATACTCAGTGTTAAGTTCTCTAGTAAAAACAGTCTCTTATGACTGTTTTGTCATTGCTTTCCTTGAAATTCAGCACCTACAAAAGGAAATGCTATATAATGGAAACAATTACGTGTTTAAGATCTCCAGATATTCCCTTAAAAAAAGAAAACAACAAAAAAAAAAACCTTCCAGTGCACTGCAATGGGAACCCAAGCAGTGACACGGGAGAAAGACGAGCAAATGATAACACAAGAGGAGCAGAAGCAAATGCATTTAAAAATGCTGCTCTGCTGAGCAAAAAAGGGAGTAAAGCAACACTAGGAAGATGTTATATTAGTTATCTTTTAGAGAACTGCATCTTAGTTAACTCTTCTCCCAGCAAAGTCATGAAAAATTTTACAATCATTTTCTGGAAACAGTCAGATCCTCATCACTACAGCTGTAAAAGTTTATTTTTCAATGGGAAAAGTGAAGGAATTTGAAGGTTAATCACACAGTTCTGGGTAACCAAATGGTTATTTGTTTGACACTTCTGAACTTTTCTCCGTTTCCTCAAGTGTTCCTTGTCCAAGATGTGGCATGATTCATCCCAATATATACAGCCCTTGAATCTATGTTACTTTTTAGGCATAAAAATAAAAGGATGAGAAAACTCACATAAACGTTACTGAAATGAAGACATTTTTAAAACATTTCAAGACTCCTTATTAACAGAAAGAGCTTCACTTCTCCCTCATAGAATAAGCATTGAAATAAACCACACAAAAGTAATGCAATGTTTGTTTGACTCATTTTTTAAAATTGCCTGTACTTTTAGTACAAAAATATTAGCTTGGGGGATTATAGCACTAAATTAAAATGACCAGCTATTGAGGCAAAACTATAAAAAGGAAAAGAGCTTTGTCTGTCATATATTAGTTTCTAGGCTACATTAATGTTCCTCGCTTTCAGAGGCTTCCTGCACCCCAGATGGAGTGGACTACCCCAGCAGCAGCTGATGGATGACTTTGTATCACCGCCACCCCTTTATAAAAAGGGAACTTCTCTGTTTTCTTTTCTCCTTCTCTACAATCCATCATCCTTGACACCTCAGATGACTTTCTTAAAATGGTTTCTATCACCTTGCCCAGCCACTGGGCAGCACAGGGTGATGCAAGAGCAGAGGTGACCTTTAACTTCAGTTTAGTTGACACACAAGTAATCACAGTCACATTTTCAGTCCAACATGCCCTTGGTCCCAACTGAAACCTTCTTAAATTCCTGATCTCATGGTCATGCCTGCATATTTTTTGGTAAGACTAAGAAACATCAGAACCATGTTTTAAACAGAAACCTTTATCCCTTTTATTTTGAAGGAATGAATAGAGACAATTTAGCTGCTTTTATCTGCAAGAATTTAAAAAAATTAAAAAGCGTGGGGGAGGTACACTCCCTTCTCTTTACACCTCAACTAAAATTAAGCCTGTGACCATATAAAAGCCCACTGCACTCTCCATCAAAGTAATTGCATTCTGCCTATTTAAAAATTCTCTCTTGTATCCACAGAAGATATTCATCATTTCCTGACTTAAATTGCTATGTGAGGTTGCAATGTACAGCTTAAAACCTGATGGATTTCATGCCTTAAGTGGCCACAGTGTAGTGGTAAAGGAATTATTCCTTCCATATGTAACATGTAGCAATGCTGCCATTAAATCCCAGGCATATTAAAAGCTGTTGAAATTTGAAGGGGGTTTTTTGGCATCATCAAACAAAATTTGACTGCTGAGGTATTTGTTTAATGAATTAAACAGAGATCTTCCTCAAAACAGTAAAATGCCTGTCAGCACAAAGCAAAACCATTACAAAAGTCATTGTGTGAAAGCAAGGCTTGAACTTAGGGTGTTTAATTGCTGCAGAGCAAGATGTCTCCAACACACATCACATGAGCCTCTTCAGTTCAATTCTCTGAACGCTCCATTTCCACATTCCACACACCAGATTGGCCTGAGCACTCTGAACTACACCACCACACATTTCCCTATGTCTTGACCAGCTGCAGCTATTAAAGGGACACAGTCAATGACAATGAACCAGAAATGAGAGAAACAAAGAGGGAGACCATGATTGTTTAAGTACCTCTAAGCTTATTGACTAAACCTTTTCTCCCCTTGGTTTTATATGTGATAATTACATTAAGAACATAATAAAAGCAGCGTCCCTTTGCCAACTACACAAAGACATCAGTTAGACATCGGTTTTTCTGAGCACTCACAGAACAAGGGAAGAAAAAAAAGAAAAAGTATCGATTTGACAAACCTATTATCCCTGCCTCTTCCATCTCATCCCATGAAATAGAAAACTTGGAAAAAACCCAACTGGTGCAATGTTTGCTTTAACTAGGTATGTCCTACAATACTTCGAAATACGACCAATCGTTATGTCTTCAAACTGCAAAGGAACTCTCACGGATACTTTTACTTTCTTACACAGTTGTGACAAATTTTAGGCTGCTAGAAACATATGGAACAGCTTTTCTGCTCACTATGTGGAAACACTAAAGCTGCATTTTTCTCAGCTGTGTGCTGGTGCCTCTTCCAGCCAGATACTCACTTGTTAATCTGTGCCAAGAACATTCCCTTCAATGCATAAAACTCAGCAGTCATCTCCTTGGTGAAGTACTTCAGATTGGTTGATTCAATAACTTCAAGACCCTGTTAAATAAATCTTAGTGAGAAAAGCCTTTTAAAATGGAAGAGTTTATTAAGATGAAAGTGCCAAAATATTCTCTTCACATTTAAATAGCCTGTGTTTCTAGCATTTAATTTTGATTTAAAAAAACATATAGACCGACAACAATCTTAAGTTTCCACTGGCCTATGCAACACAAAATACACATAGACAACATTCATCAGGTTATGTTTTCCACTTTAAGTTATAATATTATTTATTTTATGTTATATTTATCACAAGGTCTGTTTGCTGATCACGTGCCAGTGGCTTTTGCCTAAAATCACATTTTTTCCCTTTCAACACATACAATTTCTCTTCAGTTTGACAGCATCCACCACTCATGAATCAGGCACTTAGCACTGACTTGGAGCTTCAGTTAGTTTTGCAGTAGTGTGGCTTCTTCCTATTATAAATAATTTAATTTTCCAAGTCCCTTCCATTTATCAAACCTGTAAGATTTCAAAAAATATCCTTCCATTTTACTTTTGGTTCAGCTGATTTTTAATATATTCACAGTATTCAGTTCAAAGAGGACATTAAATGCTTTGGACTATAACAGCATGACTTAAAACACCACTCCCTGCAGGGTGTAACGCGGTCAAGGAAATTCAGACCCTGTCCTGGATACAAATCAACGTATCTGATGGCCCCTGTACTCCTACACGAGCTCCAACGACACCTGCAGTGATAAAGCCGCTGTACCTGCATACATTCATTTTTGCCCATGACTCCAGCCAGCTGCAGATAACATTTCACTTGCTGCCGAATCTTCTGGAAGCAATCCACGATGGGCACGGTTGGAATGGTGTGGATGCGGCTCAGGATGTCCAGCGCCACGTTGACCAGCCCTTGTTTCCGAGCTATCTTTCCATACTGGATAATTGCTGATGCAGAAGCATGAACTCCCAGCATGGCATTGTTGGAACTGGGATCATGCTGAGAACTGTTTTCATATGCAGTCACAATGGCTGGAAATACACCATGAAATGTTTGTCATTATAAATGGAATTATACATAAAGTGGCATCTTACACAGCAACACATATGAAATGGATGACTTAAGGTAATGAAACACTTAAATGGAAATTGAGTAAAATCAAAAACTTGTCAAAATCAACAATCCTGACCGTCGAAATAAAAAAAAAATACCAATAAATTATTTCAGACAATGTCTGGAATACTCTATGATGAATGCTCACTGGACCAGGCAGATTTACCCTGGTAATGATGTTGTCTCCACATGAAAATGCTGCTCCAGTGGGATAAATCATCTGACACAATAGGTAACCTGTTTCTCCAAGTCTTTACAACAGTCTTCATATCATGTAAGCTGTTGTTCCTCCCCAGATTAGTTGGTTGCAATCCTGCATTTATTTGGGCTGCTTCTTGAAGTTCAATTATTTGCTGTGCTGCCTAGAAAACATTAAACAATATAAAAATAAATTAAGTATAAATTCCCTGGTCACGATCTGACTTCCTGATAGAAACTTGAATGTACAGAGAAATAGAATCTACGTGCCCCTGATGTGTTACTTAGAGAGATTCTGCAAAGACCTGAGCTTGGGGAAATTACTGAAGTTTAGAACAGGTTTTCACTGACCACTCCAATCCCCGAATTAAGGACAGGAACAAACAGGAGATGACAGTAGTCTCGAACCTCCTAAAGGCAGCAGACAGTTTGTTAAAACTTCAACCACCTGAAGAAAAGGCCCACAAACTTTAATGGAATTTAATTACCTGTAGTACAATAAAGCAAATGTAGTATTCTCTAAGCTCCCACTTGGCAGATAACAGTTGTATTCATTGTTAATCAACGAAATGAGATAACTATTTGAGGGAAAAAAGGCAGTCCGAATTTACAGAGTGAAATCTCTTTAAACAAAATAAATTAAAGTAATATTTTCCTACCATCATCTCAGTATCAGCTCTCACAATAGCTTAACCTTCGTCCTACACCCATTCATCACATAAATTTAATTTTCTCATGGGTATTTAATCACATACTATCTGATATTAAAAAAAAAAGTAATTACTGCAGCGCAAATCCATGGCTGCATTTGTACCTCTGTCAGTCATTGACTAATTTATCATTTCTTCATGAGGGATATATACATATTAGATTGTTTTAAAAGCTTGTTTTAATTGATATCTGAAAGCACTTTATTTAGCAATACTAATTCTTTCATGCTGCAGATGCTGCCATTCTTGGGGGGGAGAAAAACTTGAAATACATGTGAAAACTTAGCAGGCAAGAATTAAATTCATCAAGAAGCCTCCTTCTGAGCTCACAAACTGTACCTATTTACTTGACAACTTCCTCTGAATATGGAGAAAGCTTCCACATTCATTCACTTTATCTGAGGCATCCACTTATATTATAAAAATTGCAAGCTATGAGCTGCTGTGGGAGCTCTTCCCACGAGTACAATCATTTTAGAAGAGGTACCTTCTTAGATAGTGCAGGTTAGTTACTTATGAATCACACCTAGCATGACACACAGGATGAAACTAGTCATCTTAAACAGAATTATAGAAGCCACTATATCAAAGAGAACTCAGAAATCAAGGTCCTCTGCACTTCTACAGGTTCATTCATAGTTCTCTGAGCAATGGTCCTTCAAGAAATGCACCCCTGGTGTGAAATTTCAGATCATGTTGCACTGAGATAAGATATTCTACAGTTCCTCCCCTGGGGATGAAAGGTTCCCTCCACAGGAACAAGAGCTAATCTTCATCAGGTATATGTTTATAGGACACCTAAACAGGGACAAAGTCAGCTTAAACAACAAATGAACAGCATGTTGTGCCCAGATCCCGCACACCCAAGCACAATCCTGCCCCAGCCCCACTTCCACACTCTGGCTCCAGCTGTACCACACAAGTCAGAGGACACAAGGTTCATTTTCAAGAAGCTTCTGAAAGCAACTCGAGGCCAAATCCAAATTTTTAAAGATGGATTTAGGCACCTACTTCCATTAATTTATACTTGGCAATAACATCCACTCTCAAAAATTCTCTTACAGTTGCAGAATGAATTATTTACATAATTAAATCCAAGACAAAACAACAGCATGTTGATACTTTACACATTTCAAAAGGAAAAACAGAAGTCCATTTTTGTTACAGTAACATATGTATGAAAGTTGCAAATGACACAAGCCATACATTTTTCATCATGCAATACATGTTTTTTCATTTCACGTAATAATTAAACTGCATATTCCATAAACCAGAATTGTGCCAGCAGCTTCCCAAAAGTATTTCTGGAGGTCTTAAAAAAAAAAAAAAAATCAGTCCCAATTTGTTACAAACTCTTAAGAAACAGGCACATTGAAAAAATCAAAAGGCGAATTCTGCACCTCTTTAAATCAAAAAAATACCATCATGAAAAAACTATCGGTACTATAGACTACAATATTTTACACTCGTAGTCAATAAAAGCTCTGAAACCTGCTGCTGGAAAACAACTGGCCTTTTCATTCTTACCTGGAGAAGGGGAGTATGAACGTGTGAGACCACGTGCGGAAGCCTCCTCCATTCCCGGATGGCCAAACTACTCGCCATCTCCACCAGGCGCTCGATGAAGTTCAGCTGCTGCTCCTCGGGGTGGCAGATTGCCAGGTACCCTCTGTACATGTTCACTTTCCAGGCCATCTCCTTTGGGCAGCTCAACTCCACCTGGTAATTAAAAAAGGAAAAATGTCTGGTAAAGTTCATTCGTACTCAAACAGTTAAATTATGCTTTTTAAAAGCCTTCTTAAACAGCTTTCATGGTTATCAATATTATCTCGTTTTCTAAAAATACCAGGTTAAAGTGTCAATATTTATGTCACTAGAGGAGTTTCACCTCTCCTAATGTTACTGGCAAGGGCAGGCTAGCAAATAAATTGCCAATTTGGCCCAAGAGTAGAGGTGCCTGGGTCCAACCTGCTGTTGGGGTGTTTTTACACTGGCAACTGTAATGCAGCTCAAGGCAGCTGAGCAGTGAGAGCAGCCCTGCCACAGGAGCAGGAAGCTCACAGCAAACCAATTCACCTCGTACAGAGCTAAAAAGATGCTTCTCAGCAGATAACACACAACACACACTACACCTCTGCAATGCTTCAGGGGCTCCAGGGCAAGTAACGTCAGCTTCTCACTTAAAAAGATCCTGTCCCTTCCTGTCAGAACATTATGCAGCATTACACTCCCTGCTGTCTGCTCTGGGGCGTTGTTTAGTTATGAAAATAAACAGCTAATATTTTTTCAAGTAATCTACAAGTAAGCTCCCCATTTATGTTAGAGTAATTTCTGAGCACAGGTGCAAAGTCAGGTCACAGTGCTAAAATAATTTAAAAAATAATTTTAAGCCACTTTCTTAAAATCCTGGAACAGTAGAAATACGACAACTAAACTCAGCAAGGCACCTGAATTGTCCAGCACCTAAATTCTGTGAGCATTTTACAATAAACTTGCACTGAGCTAGTGCTCACCAGCTGACACTGCAGGTCTTTAATCTACAACTTTTTCACTCCTTTTCCTTCCGCTTTACATCACGCCCTTTATAGCTTGATGTGCAACCCAGAAATCCCTGTGCATTACCCTGTTGTTGATATAGTGTATGTTAACCACTTCAATTGTTATTTCTGTTATTCTCAGCTGACTTTTACACACCTGAGCCAGCAAAGAGAAACTGCCAGGTAGCAACCTTACACTTAAACAGTGAAAATAATCTCTTTCTTTATTACATTATCTACTGGATCATTAAGCACAATGGCAATGTGAGCAAATGGAAATGAGTCTTGGGTCCTATCAAAGTCTACTTGCTGTTTTAATAGCTCAACATTAATGAGTAGATTATTAAAAATCTTCCACAGAGATTTATGAAAACTGATGGATATTTGCCATCCTTTCTGGCCCCTCTTGTGAATCAACCATGGAACTAGACAAAAAACAGCCATGTTAAAGAATATCAATAGAATTGGAGTAGTGAGTACAGCAGCATAGAACCAGTTATTCTTCCAGATCCTAATATTTATGCAAACGTGTCCTGATACTTTTACAAGAACCTGAGTAGAGCCACAAAAGCTCCATTTATGGCTTCAGCAGCATCTTCTCCTTGGTCATTTAGTAAATGTCTCATTACTGAAAATACCTCATTTAATATAACTAGAGCATATCAGCACTTACTCAGGGTTGTCACTTCCACTCAACTTGCAATTCTCCAAACCCAGAACCTGTCAGATATGATCTATTTCACTCTGTTCGAGCTCAAGGTTTATAACACACTGTACAATACAGTTGTTATTTTAGCCTTTAAAAGTTTCTCAAATAAACTTATTTTTATAATTAGCCTCTGAAACTGCATACGTAAATAGCACACAAAATGCCAAATGTTATAAGAACAAAAGAAGTTAATTAAAATTTAAATAGTACCTCTAAAGACAATTTTTGTTGCATATGCAGCTTGCTACTTACAGATTTGGCTGTAAATGATAAACTCCATATTTAGGGACATCTATTTAATTTGAACCATCAGTACTACAAACATACAAAAATTCCATTTCAAATGTAGCCATGGCTGGAACTCCCTTAATTTAGCTTCCATCAAAAGACAACACCACCTTCAATCAATGTAATAACTTTTATAGTTTTCACAGTTTAGCCTTTAAAGCAAAACACACTGATTGCATCCACTTATTTTCCCCTCTGACAAAAGGAAGTGTTACAGCAGAATAAATATAACTACATTTAAAAAAAAATGCATAATTCAGCCTGATTTTGAAGAAAGTAAGAGAGACACACAACTCCCATATTTCTCATGCGAGACTAAGCTGTCACAATGAAGCAACTGGCTGGAATATTCCATATATAGAAACTTAACTCTGCAAGATACTGGAATTAAAAGATGCTCAGCATTTTTCATAATCATGTTGTATCTTTTGCAAATATTATGAAACTATACAGCCAACTCTCAATTTGATGTGTAACACTATTAACTGGTAGGTATTGGTTCAAATCTTAAACAGTACTGATGAAATAATAAATTCCAATTAACTGAAAGACTAATTGTTCTGGATCACTCCTTGCAATATAAGAAAACACAGCCTAAGGCTTTGCTCAGAGCTCTGTCAGTAAAATTGTATTTTAAATATGCAATTCACCCCGTTATTGCAAATTCTGGCATCTTTAGCAGAGTGACTCCAGTAAGGTCACACTGTACAGCAACAGTGCAAGGAAGATCAGCAAACTCCTTTCCACTTGGGATTTAATGCAGTATTCTCACCTTTCAGATTTCAGTTCTACATCTGCTTTATGTTTCTGTATTAACGAAGCGCAGATGAACAACTCTACCTACCATGAAAAGAGGATGTATTTCCTTAAAATTAAAACAAAAAAAAACCAAAGCCAAGAAAAAACAAACCAAAACAAACAAAAATCCCCCAGGTTATCCATCTTTTATAGAATAGCAGCACCACATACAATGTTAAAAAGAATCCCAGACAATCCAGTGGTGACTCCAACACAGAAATCTGTCATTTGCCACAAGAAGCCCAAGATTGCTGTATGGCCTGGCATTTTACAGCAGCTTCAAGAAGGAGAACCACCACTTTATTCACATGGGATGGCTCTTAAAAGAGTTGGGAAGATACCTAAGAGAGGATGAGGAGAAACTAAACATGAGCATAAAAAGCCCCCACTCACCTGCACCAGAGCCTCCTTCATGGCAATCCAGTTTGAGACCCTCCATGCACATTTCAACACCAGGTAAGGGTTTATATGACCTTTTGACTGGCCATATTCTGTCAAAGGCTCCCACTGGTTCAATTCTTTTGAGCAACTAAGAAAATCAAAAGCAGTGTCAATTTTGTTACAAAAAAACCCCAAAAATTTCAATACAACTGACTACAAATGTTGTGTATCAGAATATTAGCTGCATAGTTATTTGTCTACAAACAGCTTTGCAAGCACTGCAGAAGTTTTATCCAGATGGGAAGATTTTTTTTTAATTTATTTATTACCAGTTATAATACAGAAATCTGTGAACAGGGAAAAGCTGCATTTTGTGTGTCCCAGAACAACCATTTTAAATAGGAAAAACAAATTTTAACTCCGGTCTTTTTCCACCAATAACAAATTACATTTTTACAGCAATTCAGGCATATCACTTCTGAGGCTCTGTTAAGGGAATAAAAAACAGCTTATTTTATTCCCTTAAGTTTTCCCTGTATCTGAGCTAAGTCCTGAGATAAGTTTATTCTTTAGATCAGCAGCAGGGTATTTTCCTTCTATTGCAGGGTAAAATACTTGTTCTGCATTCAGTCTTACCGAATCCAGTGGTCTTCCCAGAGCTGATACTCAGGAAAGATGGAAGGAGAAGCGTTGTTCCGTTCGTGCTCCTTTTTAGCCTTCTCCATTGCTTTTTCGTAAGTTTCTTGTGCCTAAAGAAAATTCAACCATTCTACTTCTCCATCTGCTGTATACACAGTAACTCAACACTCTTTTCTTTTTAAAAACAAGTGATAAGAAAACCTTTACAAATGTCATGAGAAATTGGTGGGTGTGCTCAAAAATCTCACCTTACGTAGATATTACATGGCATTAAACTACTACCGTAGACAGTAGAGAAGCTGTGGTACCTTTTATTTTAGAAGACTAAAGTTAATAATTAATATTGAGGTTTTTTCTTGCTGACCAGAATACTGATTCTGATAATTTCTAATATCGAGACTGTACCTGTTCAAAAAAGCCATGCTGTTCATAGGCAATGGCTGTTGCTGTCTCTGGGAATTTACAGCGTTTCTGCCACAGTCCAGCCCACATATCCTCTTCTTGTAACAAGGAGTAGAGCTCAGCAAGGGAATCTAGTATTTCCTAGAATGTTAAGAACATTAAGAATGTTTCTCCACAGTCAAAGCTGTCCTTATAAAGCACAGCAGATAGCAAACCTCCACATTTTACACTAAGGCAAGGTGAGAAAGACATGATACAGAGATGTGTTTATAATAAAAACTCTTTAAAACTCTGGAAGGCAAGCACTTATTAACAGCCAAGTACTGAGAACGCTGCATGACAAAAAAATCCTAAGGCTTGCACATTGATTCTTAACACAACAGATGAAATCACAGAAAACAGAATTGTTCAATGAGTCAATAACTCGGTCTTTAATGTAAAAAAAACATAAATCTGTAATATTTAGCTTCCTCAGGTGATCTGCGTAGGCAGATCATATCTGACAGACTATTAAACACTACAGCACCTTGGCAAGGAACTCCATTTTGTTTAGCTAATAATTCTTTAAAGTCATACACCAACAGACTTGATGAGGGTAAGTATACTCCTTTTGAGGGAGACGGGCAGTATTGACTTCTATTTCAGATTTAAAATTGGGGGCAGAAATGGTTACATCTAGTTCTACAGTGCTGCAGGGAATTAGTGTCAAAAGCAGACGGATAAAAGGGAGCAAGAGAAAAAAAAATGTGAAAATATCAATGACAAATGAAAGAAAAGCATGAGAAGCAGGTGAGACACAAAGTATTAAATGTTGCAAGTGTCTATTCGCAAACACACAAGGACAGGAATTCCCTTCACTGAAGAAAAAAAACCCAACACCACTTTAACAGGCTTCTAAATGCAAAGATTTAGAAGCAACTGTTCCTTTGCACTCGGCACTGGTGAGGCCACATCTCCCAATCCTGGGTTCAGTTTTGGGCCTCACACTACATGAAACGTTTTGAAGTGCTACAGCATGTCCAGAGAAGGGCAAAGAGCTGGGGAAGGGTCTGGAGCACAAGTCTAATGAGGAGCAGCTGAGGGAGTTGGGGGTCCAGCCTTGGAGAAAAGGAGGCTCAGGAGGGTCCTTATCATTGTCTAAAACTGCCTGAAATGAGACTGTACCAACGTGGGGGTCAGCCTCTCTTTCCAAGTAACAGGCAATAGGCTAAGAGGAAACAGCCTCAGGTTGCACCAGGGGAGGTTTAGATTTGATATTATGAAAAATGTCCTCACTGAAAGGGTTGTCAAGCACCAGAACAGGCTGCCCAGGGCAATGGTGGAGTCACCACCCCTGGAGGTGTGTAAAAAACGTGTAGATGTGGCACTTGGGGACATGGCTTAGTGGAGGACTCGTCAGTGTTACATTTTCCTCTTCATGTTTCATAGGGTAATTCAATTAATATAACACTACCTGTTGAGGAGGAGTTATGCTTTCCTGCTCATAAAACTCTGTTGTCTGTTTCGGCTTAATCTGTAGACTCAGTCCTTTTTCAAAGGCTTGGTGTTCCAGCATCAGTGTAGAACGAAACCAGAGGTTGTGAGTTTTACCCAAGTATTTCAGGACACAAGGTCTGATGGGAATGGGAGGAACACACTGTGACATTGCTTCCACAAAGCAGTTCAGGGCACTGGGCTGGCAGTCTCGCTGCACCTGGTGGCTGCCACTGCACAAGAAAGGGCTTATTTCACCTGCTAGAGCCTATAAGAAAAAACATAACAGTTATCTGATCATTCAGATTGCTGAAGCAGAGAATCTAGATTTAAAATCTCTTTAGTTCAGGGAACAACTCTCTGACAAGTACATCTCTCTTTGGAAAATGAAAGGCCCCATTTCTTTCAAAAGATATGTTGATAGAGGTTACAGCATTCACTAGTCAAAGAATGGAAAACTTCTCCAGCTAAGTAAACAAAGTCATAGCAAAAGTACATTTTCCTGAACCAGCAGTCATTTACAAGGAGGAATCTGTAAGTGGGAGAGAAAGATTCTCACATGTTGTTGCCTGTCAGACAGGATTTTCCAAAGTCGTGAAAAAAGCTGTATCCAAGTCTTCTCTGCCAAAGGTGTAGAAATGTGACATAACTGAACAAAGGCACTCAGCAACGCTCCAGTCTGGGAACAAAGAGATTCACACAGATAGGAAAATACAATTAATACTGTGGAAAAACAGTTCAGTTAGACTGTAATAATATGGAGTAAGCAGTAGTGCAAATGCCTTTTCCAACAAAAATATGTTTCCTTTAGCAATATACACTTGTAAGAATAAATTCACCCTATTTTCATGTTGATAAAGACTCTCATTCATTACTGTAACCATTCTGAAAAAAAGAAGGAAAAAGGAAAGAAGATGACTTTGGTAATAGGAATGATCAGGTTAATTGGATAGAGCTGTTACTACTGTGAGAGTTATTTCAACATGGCTTTCAGCTATAATTATTTTCTTAGAAATTATTTAATCATAAGATGCTGATAAACATTTTTGATCCCATACCCTGTCCTTGCCACCACTATTTTCTGAACCAAAGAGTCAAAATACACTTAGAGGTGAAGGAGGATGAAATTCAATCTTGTAGGAAAGGGATACAGTAACAACTATTGATGAAGTGAAGGCTTAAGAATTTTTTAGCATATGCAGAAAAGAAATTACATCAGGTTATAAGACACGTCTACATAAGAAAACTCAGCTAAAAAAAGCAGAAGTGTAAGATAAAAAAAAAACACCACCTCAGATCTGTTTCAAGATTTCAGTATTAAAGCGATCTGTCACCACCAAGCTGTACCAACCTTCACTTCTCGAAGAGAGTCAAGAAATTTGTCATGTCGGTTGGTCAACATGTGCAGCTGATTCCCAATGTCCTTCTCCGAAAGTTCCTTAGTTTTTGGTGTACTGGTCTGATCTCCTGGAGCCAGTTCAATGTCTATTTCAACATCCTATACAGAAGTAAACAACTTAGAAAGTAAACACAGTTATCTTCTATAACTTTTGCTACAGGTACTTCTGCTTTTTTTTTCCCCAATACAAAATAACCTCCTGATCCACTTATTTCAGGTCTCACTATTTCTGCTATTTCTATTTCAGGTTCAGATAAGTAATTGCTGGAGTGCTCTAGTAAAGAAAAGGCTCAATGAGTGCATGCAAGTTCTGAGAAACCCACGCAGGCTTAAAACAGCAATCAGTACACATCACCTTCAGGGCACGCTCTCCAAACTTATGTGATGAGAAACTAAGAAGATATTCCAAAGACATTTTTTCCACACTATTTTCTGTCGGTTACCTCTTCCTTGGATTCACTGTTTTCCCTTTCACGAGGCTCTTGTTTGACGTGGGTCACCATAGCAAAGGCTGCCCTGTCGTGGCTGTCAGCGAGGTTGATGACATTGGTGATGGAGGGCAGCATGGCCCCCTGGCAGCTTGTCCCAATCGTGGTGTTCCTCTCACACACTGCCAACAGCAGCTGAGACATGGGAAAGCAGGAAGAGTTTTAAAATATACATTTTACTGTAGTGTTTCAAAGAAAACATCACTACGGGTTAATGTTTAAAAACAACATAAAAGTTGCAATCGTGTGTTTAAGGCCTATTTATCGCCTTTTTTCAAAAGAATCTTCTACACCTAAAGCTTGCATCTGTACTTTTTAACACATATAATTAGTGCCCTCAATCCACTAATACATACAAACTCTCACTGCTACCCTTAAAAGGATGTTCAGGGTCCATAAACTCATGTTTTAATACATAAATTGTTAAAATAAAAAGGTTTGGTCCCACCTTGTTTTAAATAAGCAAAGATCCAATTTCATTTCAATGCAATCCCATCTAATGCCTCTCATACCACAAGAGCAGACATTGTAGTTTTCTAGAAACCATCTACTATAACAATTCTTGCAGTTTTTATAATCATTAATAATTGTGAGAGAGAGTTTTTCTTAAGAAGTATTAACCTGGCCATTAAGCTTTTGGCAGAGAAAATAGATTTTAGACATTTATATTAAAGCCCCATTCCAAGCATCAGCATCTCAATGGTTTAGACATTGTATTTATTTTTAAGCACCACAGGAAGTATCTGATATTTTCAGCTTTGATACAGCTAATACACACTACAAGCATACTGCATAATGCTGAGAAAAACGGAGAACGAAACATATTTCTAACTGTATTTCTCACACAAATAATTTCCCTACCTCGATGCACTGCTTTATCCAGAAGTGATTTCCCATTGCTTCCCAGTTTTGGGAACAGGTCACATAAAGTAAACGCTCATAAACACGACGTTTCATGGAATTGTCAAAGACCTCAAAAAATTTGGCTCGGATGAGCGGCTGGGCACAGCGCAGACCCGACAGGAACGCTGGCTCCAGTTTAGCTGTAAGTTCACTACCAGAAAGATTCTCATCCCTAAAATGAATAAAGGTGAAATAACAGAGTCATTAAAAAGAGAAGCCTTCTAGGTTTTGTATATAAAATACTAAAAATCCAGAGAGGTGGTACTCTGTAAAAGCCCCTGTGCCGTGGAACACGTCCAGGCGCAGCGTTTTGAGAGAAACAGCAAGGAAAATGTTGCTGCTTGTTAGAAAGCTGCCCTAGAACAAAATCTTATACTTGTAAACCACTGAGCCACACGTGTGTTCTGTTTGAAATGACAAATGTTATTCATTGATAAAAACTTCTGAGCACTGTGTCCACACAAAGGCTTTGCCCAAGGAACCAGCAAACAGTCCAACAGCAAACAGAGACTGCAAAATAATGGGAATCAGCAGCACAACATTAAATACCTGGCATTTGTTGATAAGGTGACTATTTAAATTATTTCATCATGATTCAAAACTTGTCAGTCCACCTAGCAAAGTAATTCTCCTGAAAGTCTAATTTATTATGAAGTTTCCAGGAAAAAAAATCTTTATATCCTACAGATGTGAAAATACAGATTTCAGCTGTATATTCAGAACCACAGTGCTGAGAATACAATCAGCTATGAGGATGCCCTGGGATCTTGGGAAAGGAAAAAGCTGGGGTCGTGGAGATATTTTATCAGTGCCAAAAAGTAAAAATCCTTTCTAAGGAACTTCTATTTTCAAATTGCCTTCCATAAATACTGTGGTCTCAGTGAAGTGAATTGATTTTGCATTTTAGAATAAAAAAATATGTATTTTTAAAAATCTCTTAATTCAGATCTAAAAAGATGGATGACATGTTATAAAGGTCATATATGGTACAAAGTATGAACCAATAAGCTGCAATAAATGATTAATTGCTATAATTACCTATAGACATAGTTAACAAGGTCCAAGAACTGGGCATTTAATTCAAGGTCTTCTGGAAAACGCTTTTCAATGTAAGTCATCATTTTCACCAGTAAAATGGACTTTTCCCGGAGAGTAGGTGTCTGTATTAAAAGAAGACATGATTAATTTTGTCAATTCATCTTCAAACATGCAGAGCACTAGCACATTCAAAGTACAACTCAGCCATCCTTTATACAACTCTTGCACTTTTCAAGTACTGAAAAATAGCTTGTGAGGTCACAGTTCTTAAAAAGAAAAGCAACTCAAGCATTTATTCTTCTAATATATGCTGGAGAATTTTAAAATTGTGACTTAAACCAGGGTTAAGTTGTTCAATGATTACAAAAAATCTAACACGGCACTAGATTATCAAGTACTCAGCTCCAACAGAAAACATGGCAAATTGAGGAGGCCACAAAATGTTACAGAGTAGCATGATATATACCAGCATTAGTCATCTTCCTCCTGAAGAATCTCTCTATCCAGGTTAATGTGAAACATATTTTAGAACTTTTACTTTAAAACTTTCTCAAGAAACAGCACCTGAGATCAAACACCAAATATAAGCCCATAAAATGTCAAGCATCTATAACTTCAGCTATTTTCACAGGGAATGCAAAGTAGTCCAAACCTCACTGAGGGCATCTAAACATATTTACCAGATCACTACAAGCCTCATTGTCAAAACTGATGAATAAGAGTGGCTCATAATTCTTTAGTATTTGAGAGCAATAATGATTTCATCTACTCAATTTACCTGATTAGCTGCCATCGGGGAATTGTTTTTCACCCACTCTTCCACTATTTTTACCACTGCACGAAGAATTTTGGCATCAGTAGATTTTTCAATGAGAGACGTTAGAATGGCTTGTATGAAATTCTTCCTCATTTCCATGCTCATCACAGCCAGACGAGTTTTCACGAGATCCAGACTGAGCATTACCAGCTCACTTGTACCTGCTAGGGGTGCAAAGAAAGGATTAGAATTGTGTACACACCTCCAAAACACCTCGGAAAAAACCCTTCAAGATAAGCTACCGTAATTTGAAGAATAGCAACAACAACATCTATTACTTGGAAATGCATCCCTAGAAATAATGTTTTCGGAATCACTACTTTTCATTCCCAAACAACCGAGACAGACCCCAAGGCCACACTGGGTGGGGCTTGGAGCAGCTGCTCTAGTGGGAGGTGTCCCTGCCCATGGCAGGGAGATTGGAATTAAACAATCTTTAATGTTCCCTCAAATCCAAACCATTTTATGATTCTACGATTCCTTCTGAAAACAAATCCATTCTAAAATCCTAAAGGCAAACTTGTGTGGTTTCCTTGCGGTAAATCTTCAGTAAAAGGTATTACAGACACCCAGTATTGAAAACCTGCCATTACCCCTGTGAAAGAAATTCTCTATGATCCAGCACGTCTAATTCTGTTCAGCTAATTTCCTGACCTGCTTATCTGTTAAGTTTAATAATTTTCCAATTGTTTCTTAGTTTTAATAAAATTTGCAAGGTTCTCATTTACCTAATTAAACTATGGGCTGGAAATCTAACAGCAGGAATTCTTTCAGAGTATTTTCTTCAGTAGCTTATTCATTAGCAAATTACAGAGCTCTTTACTAGCACTGAATTTTCTTCTACAACAACATCTGATTTTTTCAATGACTCATGACCTAATTCATTTGATGATAGACAGAATTGTACAGACTGAAAAAGATGCTATTTTAAGAAAAAAAAACACCAGCTCCAACAAATTAGTTCACACACAGTTGTTCCAATATTATAAAACAGCAAGGAGTAAAAAAAAGTGAAAGCACAGAACAATCAAAAAAAATTCAGCCCCTCTTCCCTCAACAGGATAAAGTCTCAAGGAATTTCACTATTTCTATTTATGCTGCAGCTCAACAAATATTTCACTAACCATTCACTGGAAAGTTTGGGTTATACTGATATTCATATATTAAGATGGAAAATGGAATTCGAAAGTGTATTTTTAGTCTTCAATACTTCAGTAATGCTTCTCACTAAGTATTTTTTAACACATAACAATGCACACAAACTCTGAAAAATCATTTAAATCCCTCTGAGGTGAAGATATTTTAATCCTTTACAACATTTCTAATCATTAACAGGTGATATAACATAAATACCTGTATTTGCTTCTGCAGTTCCTGCTGTTGCCTGTGGGTTCAAGTGTTCCCTGACCATCTTCTGCAGGGATCTCATGAAAACTGAAATCAGCCTGTCAATGTAGCTGGGATTGTTGCTGCAGGCAGACTTCAGGATCATTAAAGTCCCTAGAGATAAAAACAGGACTTTAGGAATCAAAACCTCTCTTGGGAGTGACCTGAGTAAAATACAGATGCCATGAAAGAAGCACAGGACTGCCCAAGTTACAAACACTAGAAATCTAAATAGATTTCCAGAAGCGCACACATCCTGTGTGTGCCCATTAAAAAACACACCCATTAAAAAATAACATTTCTTTTTGTGCTCAGATGGGCACAAAATTTAGCCCACAAAGTTCAGCCTCTGAGCCACAGAATTACTACAACATGCACGACCTGACAGCTGGATTGTGGTGCTGCTTTTAAGGAGCTCTGGACAAAATGTAAGAAATATCTTTCTTGGTTAGTTTGTTGTAGAGTTTGTCCTGACATCTGACAAATAGGCAATTCCCAAAGTGAAATTACAACCATCTACAAAGCTCACAGAATAGAATAGTGAAGGACATTTGCCATTTAAATCAGCCACTTTTCCAACACTGTACAATTTCAAGTCTGTATTACCAACACAACCAGTCCTGGACCACACTCTATTATTCCAATACATCTTTGTCATTCTATTATGTATCTGAGTTCTGTACCAGCTAAGTACAAAAAAACAAGAAAAAAAAAAAAGAAACATTTCAGCTCTTCAGAATGGTATATGCTAAAAATTCAAATTTTCTCACTCAAGAAAAAATAGCATTTTTGTACTTTCTTGCTTACTGAGAACTTAAGATCTACGAATACATAAATCTTTCTACACTATCTAAATCTGATAAATGAAACTTTAAAAAAACTGGAAAAGAAACTATAAGGCAGTAACTGTGTACACAGATTCCTTGAACTATTCCACTATATCTCAGAGTACTCTGCAGGATTTGGTTTTTTCCGTGTAACAAGCTTCCAGTAACTTTTACTTTATTTTTTGGTTAATCTGAATGCTGCACCTTTTTTCCTATGCACTTTGCATACAGAAGGCTTCCATCTATTACAGCTGCAGTTCCCCACTTCCAATAATTGCTCCCAAGTCAGCTACCGGGAGAAAACAGAACGCACTGAACCCCGCTCCAGTCCCTTCCCTCACGGATGAGACACCCCAAGCTCATCCCAAGTTAGCTCGAAATGCTTCCCACAGCTTCCTCTGCATGATATCAGGTTGCAATTTCCTTATGGCAAATGGAAGCTTCATGACAAAGACCTGACTCATTAAGGGCATTTCACACCCAGCTCCCAGAGAAGTGGGACACGTACCGAAGAGCTGGGAAGGGTTGGCGTTGGTGGCTTTTTCATAATTAGTCAATCCTTCATAAATAACCTTTCCAACTGCAGCATAAAGGCACTCCAGCTCTTCATACTTTGAAGCTACACTTGAGGTACCTGCAGAGTAGAGAGAGGTGTGTTTGCTTTTGGTAAGATCAGCCACAGAACAGGCAAGGAACAGATACACTGTGAGCCTTCAGTTGATTAAACATCACTGGAGTTTCATCTTGTCAACAAAGCAAGGTTACACAAGCAGATCCCTCATTTATATAAACCTCTTTATTATAAAACCAGTATATATTTTATAATAGTAAACCACTTCTTCTGAGTAACTCAATTTGATGAGCAGTTTTACATTACAGATTTATTTTTTAACATGAGATTATCTAAATTAGTTTCTATTAAGACACAGCATATTACCTACTGCCTTTCTTTTTCACTTTACCTCCCTTCATTTTTCAGCAAAACAGCAAAGATTAACAACTAAAAAACTGCACTTCTGAAGCTGAAAAATTCTAATTGCAAAAATACATTAAATTTATAGCATGCGTGCCTTGAACTAAAGTTATGACAGTCACAGGTTATTAAGTTTTTATGTCAATGGATAATGATGTATTCCACATGATTACTTATTTCAGCTTTTCCTTTTTATCAGAGGTTGAAAGTGCAAGCTAAAATGGACCATTAAATGTCGGAATCATAAAACAGAATATTAGCACATTCCAAAGAGTGCCTTCACCCCACCCTTAACCACTTCAGTCATGCAGCAGTACAGGATAAAAAGAGGAAGAAAACACCACTTACTTGGTTCTGTAGGGAAAATACCCATCAGGCGAGAAAGCAAACTGTGCACTGCTCTCAGCACCTTGGTGTTCCCACAGGTCATGCAGGCTGCCACACCTCGCTGCAGGGGCTTGAAGCTGCTCAGGACAGCAGGGGGCTGCAGCACAGTCAACAGGAAACTCAGGACCTCTAAACCAGTGCAAATGTTGGCAAAGTTGGCCTGATTGGGTTGTTCCTAAAGAGAAACGTGCAAAACGGGCAGAGAGCGGGGGATAAAACGCACAAGAATTACACAGATTACCAAGTGCAGCTCAAATCTGTTGAAAGTCTATAATAAGGTTGAGGTTTCTACAGTAGTGATGCTGCAGTTCAATCTTTTGGAAAAGTCATGAAGTATAAAAGTGGGAAAAAAAAAAAGGCACTATAAAATCTTTAACCATAAAAATATTACTTAAGCACGTACAGGTACGTTCCTTCTGGTGTTTTATGTGATCCTCGGGTTTGAAATTTGCCTGCAACCTTGCTGGTTAGAAATGCTGTCAGAGAATGGTGTTTTATTTCCTTGTCAACACCTTTCCGAGACAGGCCTTCAGTGAAGAGCTAAATCAGCATATTTTACCAAAAGTTATAGTTTAAATAATAGAAAAGGGGATATTTAGACCTAATGAAAAAAAATTCCTGGATGTCTCTTTGTAAGTGAATTAAATTATCATTAAGACAGTAAATTATTCATAAATTATCAATTTTAATGGCAATTTTCACTCACTTTGCACACTACTTAGGAAAAGGTGAGCAAAGCAACCAATACGAGCTCCCTGGAACACAATCAATGCTTGTAAACCCAAAACAAATAGAGCCACAATAAAAACTCTTCCAAGAGGAGAAGGAGAAAAGGATGGAAATAGTTATTTGCCCTTTCAAGGACCATCTAGTAATAGTTACTAGTCTATTAAATGGTATGATACAAATAAAACAGTTGTAGAAAGACTTAGTATATGGCAGAAAGCACGCAAACAGCATAAAAATTATAAATAAAATGTTGTATCATCAATTACAGAGAGCTAGCCTTTCAGTGAGCTTCATACTACCATAATGTAGCCAGAAAACTAGGAATCGATAAAATCAATCTGTAAAACTTCCTACTAAGAAAAAAAAAAAATCACAAAAATAAAAAGCCCACCAACCAGTAAGTACTGCAGCTCTACAAATTATAACCACTGATGCCATTCACAGGCTTCACAATTTATCTGTTTCGCTACAGTGAAGCAAAGATTAGTACTGTAAAAATCAGTATCCCGATATCGCCGGTATTAAATCATCTCACCAGTGCCAGCGAAATCTAAAGCCCTCCAGGACTAGAACATAACTTACCACAGTCATTAGCAGCTTGTCAAACCACTGCAACTTCAGCTCTGACTTTGGCCACATGTCTGGCCGTAAAGCTGTTTTCAGAAGGTTGACACAGCGGCGAGACAGCAACTCCCCAGGAGATCCAGCGGTGTTTGAGTTGTCATTTACCTACCAATTCATCAGAATTACACCCTTTTGTAACCAACTCATTAATTTATTATGTATTCTAAGCAAGCATAGCATTTCTTATTTCTGCAACAGATAGGCTTAAGCAGTTTTATCAGTACAGTCACAGAGCCTTTAAATGCACAAGCTGACAACTAATAGTAAACACCAGAAATCGTGTCTAAATTGCCAGCTAATTACCCCAAATCACCCATCAAAGGTGTATTTAAAAAAAAGTTTCATCCCATACTTTATTGCTACAACACTGAACATGCTCAAGATGGTTAATCTTTATTGTTTGCAAGGTATCCATAAACATATGCAGCTCTTTACTCAATTCATCTATATACTTAAGAGCCCATCTACTCTGTGCAATAGACTGTGGTGTATAAAATCCCATGCTAATTACCAGCTGAGTCTGCTGCAGGAGCAGAAGCCATAAAACCTGTCAGCTTTGAGCTATATCCAGCTAATGTTCCCCACTCTAGAAAAGTTAATTCTCCAAAAATTTGGCAAAAAGCTTTAGTTCTACATGCTGGATGAAAAAAAAAAGAATAATCCTATGTACTGGATCTTGAAAATACAACTACAATCATTATCCTTACATATGTAATTGATAGTCATTCCCTAGGAAACTCTCTAAATATCTAGTTTTGGGGTGAAGTATTCTTGCTCTTTAACCCAGGCAGCACAATCACACTTTGCAGCACCACGCACACATATAAATGAATCAAGGAAACAAAGTATAGGAACACTAGAATAATCCAAGCATAAAAGGACCTGCTTGAGGAGAGGGGTTTATGTTTTTGGCTACTAATGCCACACTGGTATTTGCATATCAGGACAAAGACACTACCTGGCAGGCGATCCTAATCAAGAAATTCACGACTGTGTCCGTGTGCTGCTTGTCAATCGGCTTGGCAAGGAGGGCATCAGCCCCTGGCAGGGACTGGCTACGTCCAAACACCTGCATGTACACGAAACACAAAACCCATAGGCAAGATTGAAGAAGGAAAACAAGAACGGATTTAAAATAATTTTCTAAAGCTAAAACCTTCAATTTAGGGAGTTTGAGTTATGTGGAAAAAACAATTATGCTGAATTGCTCAGTCCAGTGCAGGTTGTAATTTCAAGAGTCTCTGAACAAACCCTGATTTTTTTCTTACAGCACTTATTGCTCCTGTAGCTGTCCTGAATCGTTTAACTTCTTGGCCAGAATCCACAGACAATCCTCTTTTAACAGCAGATGAGGCAGAACTTGCTCCTTCTCCACTTGCACTTGAGTCCATATCTGAATCTGGCTGAAATATCAGCAGTGTGCATGTTAAAAAAACTACACTTAACTGTGTAACAGTTCATTCTTTAACCATTTATTTAGAATTCCTACCTGCTGGTCTTTAATTCTTTGCAATTCCCATTTAATAACCACTTCAGCAAGATCCACAGCTAATTTTCTTTGCTCTATTGTAACACTGGGAGTGAAGCCCAGTCTCTGCATGGCACTAACCATATGCTGAACCAAGTGATGTCTCACTGGATAATAAACCTGAAAAAATGGTTTCACAGAAATGTTAGTCATTAATCAATAAAACTCTACACAAAAACTAGAAAGCTGAAATAAAGCAAAATGGTAAAATAGTCATCAATCCCGGGGTTTGCTAAACCTGTACCACGTTCAAATTTTGCCATTTGGAAAAGTAACTGGTGCTTTGAAATAAAATTTTGGCTACAATTTTCAGTAGTAACTACTGATTCTATGTACCCAAACGAAAGTGTGCTTTTTAAGATGCACAATTTTTCTTCAGGACCAATCATGCCAATTTTTTGCCAACCCTTTAATGAGCTTCAACTCACATTTGAACATTCAGATATTCTTTCAAAAAGGGTTGAGGCATCTTTCCTGAAAAGTGTATTAAATATGAATTAGCTGTCCCTTTGGATTGCATTTAAAATGCATTTTCAAAAGTGATCCTATGTTGACATTCTGCAGCATTTCCCCATTTGTTTCACATTTGTGCAATGAATTCATCTTGCAGACTCTGATCTGACACTGAGTTTTAACTTCAATCATGATAGAGCTTAATAAATTATTTGCTACTAAACAGTTGTTTTCAGTTATAGATAAGTATCTTTACAGACAGATGATATATCTTGAAGCTAAATCATATAAATCAGATTATATTATATTTCTAATTAAACTGCAGTTTACTTCCTTGATATGGGAGATACAGTGACTACCAGAATAACTGGCACAAGTACCTTGAAATGTTGTACTATCAAGTGCAAAATATGCACTAGTTGGGGAACAGTATGACCCTCTTCCACAATGATTTTTCGTGTCCAGTGGGTGAGCATCTGATGTCCATCCTCCATCCGAGCAGGCACAGCTGGAGTCAGAATAGCCATGGCCTGCCTGACAATAGCTCGGGCCTCCATGGCATGAGCTTTTAGAAGACTGTGAAAAACCTAAACACCAAAGTTTCTGATCAACATTAATACCATATGTATTTACAAAAACAAAGCATTTATAAAGAAAGAGAAACTACAACATATGTTCTCTAAAAAACACAGTATTTTCCTGAAGGCCGTAATTTGTAAATATATGACAATATATCATCATCAGAAGTACACAGCATGTACTTCTGTTTCCTGTACATTCCATTTTCTTCCTCCCTCTCCACTGCCCAATTCAAAGTTTTCCCTTGGTCCCCACATTCTGTCTCAACTGAAATGTCTGTCTCTTTTAAGTGAAGAAACATTTCCAATTTCCTTAATTCAACCAAGGACTTTTCATTGTCCCATTATCCACCCTGTTCTCACTTACCTTCAAACTTCTTTCTACACTCTCCTATCCACAAGTAGATTTATATTAAATATTTGGCCTGCTGCTTCTGTATCTGTGGTATTTGAATTTAACTTTATACTTAAGTATTCAAACCCACTGTGCAGCTTCTACCCTGAATCTTAAAATAAAGCACACTGCAGAACTTATCCACACCCATTAAACATACAAACACAAGCACAATACCTGCAGAACTATCTTCTTATGGATGGCAAATTTGGCAATGATGTGTGCCAGAAGCAAATGGCCACTGTATTTGCAGGCTGGGTCCACACAGGCCTTGGACAGGAGGCAGGGCCAGGCAAAGGTCATGAGGCGCCTGAGTTTGCTGTTTCGGTTTTTGTTGTTGTCGTGGATGTGATGTGGGGCATGCTCCACCAGCAGCGTGGCAAACTGCAGCAGGTATATCCTCAGGGAATCCAGCATGTCAGCCTGTTTTTCTGGATCAAGTACCTATCAAAGAGGAGAGAAAGAAAGCAAGGGGGGGGAAAAAAAAAAAAAGAAAAAGAAAAGAAGAAACCCCACAATTTTTATTATTATAAAAGCAAAGTCTTAGCCTTTTGCTTTTTGAATGGATTTTAAGAAGACTAAAACCTGTAATTACTTTTTTGACTCAGTTTGGTGCCCTCAAAACAACCTCCTGAAGTGTGAACTTTTAAATAATGAGCACATCTGGGAATTCCCAAAGTGCTAGCCTATAAAAATAAATAAATCAAAAACCCCAAGCCTCATCTTCAATATTTATTTTATAACTGGTTTCATGAAATAGCAGTGAATTAGAAAGGTACTGATGTTCAGTCATGGAAAGCTTTCCTTACAAAAAAGACTGGGATTACAGCCATGTAAGGCCCATTTTTAAAGACAGATATTCAAGTTCTGAAAGTATCAAAGTGAAAATTGTAGTCCAGTCCTGCTGATGACTGATGGATCTCATGTTCAGTGTTATGAAGCCATTTGATGTAACAGATCATAATACTTAGAATATCACAACTAATTCAAATTAGGATTGAAACGGCAAATGAGTGGAACAACTTTTTGTTTGACTTTTCAAACACTTCAGTGTAAACAAGGATTGTTACCTTTGTAATAAAAACACTAGTGATGCTTTCTGGATTATCTCCTTCTGGGTTTGGGGGTCCTAACAGCTGTTCACCTTCTCCCTTTTCAAAACTGTACAGGAAAGCAGGATTCAGGATATGTTGCAGCACCTACAGAATATAAACAAAAGTAGTTACACTGAACTACTGCATTCTTGTAATGGCAGCCAACATTCAAGCACTTTGATATGCAAACCTGCATGTTGGACACACCATGTTACAAAAGGAAGCTATAAATAAAACCCTAAGAAAAAGACACGCACAGATCTTTCTTTCCCCCTCTTCCTTCCTTCTTTCCAAGGGCAAAGATTCTTAGAAAGTGTAAACTAAAGTAGTCAGCAATGAAAGCAAGATGAATTGCTGTCTCTGTTCATTATCACTCTTCTTCAGGTATGATATTTTCACCTAAATGGCTCTGCCAATTATGGAACTCGTTGACATTTAAGTAAGCAAGTTTTGTTGCCCTAGTTCCCAAGAAGAAAATTAAACCTAAATACCAGGCTTCTTTGATTTAATTGCTTTAGTTACCTTGGCTTTGAGCTCATCTCCAAAGTTTGGGTCATTCAAGTCTACAAATCGGAAGAACAAAGCCCGTTTTTGGGGAATACTGTAGTTTTTAGGGATCTCTTCTTCCATATATTCCTTTAAGAAAGTCATATTGCAGAGGAATCGACCCGTAAAAGCTCGCAGCAACTGGAAGAGTAACTCTATATCACCATAATTCCTTCTGTAAAAACACATAAAACACAAAGCTTCTGTGAGAAAATACACAACCTACTATGCTGATGAAACTAATCTTGGATTTAAAGGAGCAGAGAGGCAAGAGCAGGCAGTACCAGGGGCATGGTTTTAGAGCTAGTGGCAGTATTATGAAATATATTACACTTTCTCTTCAATAACTGCAAACCATTTTTAGTAGTCCTATATACCTTTATAGTACTAAAATTTTTAAAACAATGCATTCAAGGTATAGGAACTAAACGTTTTTACTCACTTGCAGTAATTCAATAAGCAATATGCCAACAGCTTTGGTTCCTTCCAGTTTGTCGCAGCCATATTCTCCTTACGGTGTCTCTCCTGGAAAGCTTCACTCACCCACACACGTTTCAGCTGATTCACCAAGGAATGTTGATTTGCTAACCAACATTCATCATTCTTAACAATAATACTTATGATCTGTCCAAAGCAAAACAAGACAAATGCACAGTCAACACACAACAGATCTGTCAGTAGAAACAGCGATATATAAAAACACTTCTTTGAGGCCAATTAAGGGTTCTAAAATATTCAACAGCAAAAAAAAAAAAAGTGAAATACAAAATAGTTTAGATTAAAAAAAATAAATTTCTGTAACAATTGTTTCTGTTGCCATGTTTTCCTCTTGCATGCTACTTGATAAAAAAGTGTAGTTAGAGTCTCTTTTTCCTTCTCAGTGACTCCACCTAGAAACACTTCACATGTTTACAAGTGTTTTTCTATGAGCTGTAATACACATATACACATACTGAAAGCCTGTAAATGTAAGAGGCTTGCAGCTGAAGAAGTTTTAACTGCCTAGAGCATAGATAAACAAGAATAAATGATACTTTGATAGCCTGGAACTGCAGATCCAGACGCATCGTGGTGGTGCTTGGAGACCCAGGTCTGACAGCTGCCTGGGTACCGACGGGTAAGAGCAGAGTGATAAATCGGTTGGGATTGGCTGCCAGGACATCTCGCAAGGGTTTGGCATCTTTATGCTTTAAGAAACTCTGAAAAAAGGGGAAGAAGTAATTTTAATAACCTTTAAAAGCCAGAATGCCAAAAGGTTATATTATCCTGAAGCGTTTATATCCCTCACTAAAGTTGCAGAGGTCGTATTTCATGTATATAAAAACATTGCCTACAACTTCAGTAACAGCCCTACGTGATCTGGAAAGGTATAAAATCAACACTTCAGGAATACAAACCCAGGAATAGGCACCATACAGTCAGAGTAAGACCATGATTAAGGACTACAAAGTCATACAGCAAAAAAAGGTGCAAAAGATGAAAAGCTTTTTGTTCACCAGATTTGCGCAGTTGAGGGCTTTTTCCTGTTCCCCTTCCCACACAGCTTACCATAAACATTCTGCTCCACTGGGGATCATTTAAAGTGGCTTCCATCATGAACAGCTCCACAGTCTGGGATGGATGACGTGTCAAAAATTTTATCAGTGGTTCCCTGAATGGACTGCCAGCCTGAAAAATTCATAAAGCTTGAATTAAAAATGCAGAGTACAGAGTATTTTCAACTGATTTACTACCACTCAGAAAAATACATTTGACTTGGCATTCACCCAGATACAAAATGTTCAGAACTTTCATGACGACAATTTATTGACACTTTAAAAACTTAACTCCTAATAGTGTAAGACAAATATTAATACCTCCTGAAGGCTTGAAGAGCACACTTATTACATCAAATGTTCCCACACCACATTTGAAATACTATAATTACTATATACTAACGTTTAAAAATACTATAAAGCAAAAATTTCAGCCATGTTAACTTCCACTTTTACCTCAATTAACATTGCTCGTTCTGTTTTCATAACAACTTCCAGGAGAGGTTTAACCAGAGTCTGTGGGGCAGCTGGGATCAGATGGAATAAATTTATAATTGCTGAACAAATCTTCATTTCCTACAGGCAGAAAGAAACAGGGTTGAATTAAACAACACCAGCTATGATGTATAAAAACAGTATCACACATCTTACTTATTTGTTCCTCTCTGTATTAGCATAGCCAGCAACCAAATGCAAAGGGTTAACATTTATACAGCATCTACTTACCAAAATGTATGAAACAATTGCTCTTGTGGAAGTCTGCCCTGCCCCTCCTCGTAATATCATGGTTAAATTTTATTTTCTCTGTGGTGTTTTACAGGTAAACACTGTGTAATAATACTGTTGATGTTCCAGAGTGCTCACTGCCCCACACCAAGTGGCTCCTGCATCAAACAGCCAGACCTTCCCATGTAAACAATTTCTCGTACACACCCCACACCCCAGATTACAGCTGCAGGAAAAGAGAGGCAGCTTTCTCACAGCTCTGCTCGGTCTATCTCACAAACAGCTTGTTACTTCAAAGAAAAGGCAGCTCTGTTCTCCCACTAGATATTAAATTCTCCAGAAGTCCGAGATAATTTTGCATCTTTTTTTTTCCTTGTGTGATTTAAATGGAGATGGTATTTCAGTTAGCTGGAGTGTGGATTTCCTTCAGCAAGAAAAGGGAAAGGAAAAAACAAAACAAAACATCCCCCCTCGCCTCTCTCTAAAACCAAGTTCTAGCGTGTGAAATATTATCAAGGGCACTGTGTTTCCTCAACTGAATTTAAACACAAAATATTAGGCCCCACTCCTTTAACATGAACTGCACAGACAGACTCTCATGGATTGAAGTGCAGGACTGAGCACAAGAATGAAAACTTCTGAAACTACTTATGCCTTCAGAGGGGGGAACTCCTGCTCTTCTCAGAACAAAGGTGCTTAACATCCTTAACAGCAATGGCATCAAAACAACTCTGCCACAGGGAAACAGAGGACAATTCACAGCACTGCACTCAAAGGCACAATGCACTCTGCCCAAAACACAAATATAAAACTAACAAACCACAATTTAAAAGAAAAAAGAAAAACAAACAAAACAACTACAACAGAAAAAAACATGACAACAAAAAAAACTCCTGATGCCTCCACTGATTTTCTCACCTCTACCCCTTCGGCAGCAGGCTGAACCAAACCAGAAGTCACAGCATGAAAATAAAAACCCCACCAAAAAATCAAATAAATGTACAAATTAGTACATGCTATTCTTCAGGCTGCAGTCTATCTTCAGTACAGTTACTTTCTCATCTCAAATGGAAAGAATTGAGACAATGAGTATCGCACACACTCCAAATTGCCCTCCAAAGAATTAGGATGAAAAGCATCCTTTTTCCTACTTGTACACTCATTAGACACAGCTTCTTAAATTTTTACACTGAATAAAGAGATATTAGAGATTATTAAGTCAGGGGAAACCATATTTTACCATCTTCAAAGACAAATTTGGCCAGCATCAATTATGAAACCACCAATTATGAAACCACTTCCAGTACTCGAACTGTCAAGCTATAAAGTCCCCTAAAGGTACAAAGTCCTCTTAGGCTGTAATGCAGAATTTCCACCACGGAAATTCTACCACAGAAATTTCCACAATTTCTTGTCTCTCACAAGAGGGACAGCTGGAGGCAACCATCTAGTCAAAACTTACTCCTTCAATTACCAGACATGACCTAAAATCCCACACCTTTCCTTAGGGAGGCAGGGAAGAAAGGAAGAAGGGTTTAAATCAAGCATTTCACTCACTGGGCCAATGAATTAGATTTTAATCACTACTTAATATGTTATGTTCTAATTTGTTCATTTCTCTAAACAGCCAGGTCACAGTTCAGGATCACAAAGACAAATTTGGCCAGCATAGGTGAACATGTCATAAATTATTTAGGTGAACAAAGGGCTTTGTTATTCTGGCATCAAATGTGGATCTTTATGACAGTCATCAATTATTATGCAGAATTTTTAACGGAAATGTCTGGAGTTTTTAGTCTGTCTACAGTTACCATTTACATATGAAAACTCATTCCACAGACTTTTGAACTATTCATGAAGAAGCCTTGCTGACCAGGCACTATCTGCACTCTGCTGGAGAACTGCATGACACCAACACTGCCATCCAATGGCACCTTCACCCAGTGCTGCTGGAAAAGAAGAGATGATTGTAACAGCCCCAGGAACACTCAGGGAACACCAGGCTTTCCCGATCAATTCTGTTCTCCAGTGTGTGTTTACCATCTCCGGTATTTAACCTCCTGGTCTGAATGATCCAATGCTGATAACACTTCCCAACATTGCTCCTAAGTGAGTATCTCAGATTTTGGAATCTCATGATCAGGAAAAAAAGAGAGCCAGCTACAACAACTGACTACCAGTCTCACCATCCCCGTTTTTCTACATTTAGAAGATACAGTGACAGCAACAGCACGTGTACATACAGACATGTGCCTGCCACAGCAATTGTATAAAGACCATGCTGTCTGTGTCCTCCTTCAGCTTCCTCAAATTTTTATTTTTAAGGAAACTTTAGAGCAACAACTAGGAAGCGGAAAAGTAATGTTTAATCAGCTCTGCAGTCACATAATCCTATTTGAAATGATTCCAGAGACATCTCTCCTCCCACAAGATGTGACTATAGATTCCTTCTCAAGTGCCTGGTGTGCACCTCCCCCTCAATATACCAGTTTTAAACCAACATTTAAAAAAATTACAGATTTAGCAGACTAAACACACAATTACACAGAAAACATCAACAAAAAACATTAAAAGCAGGAGAATTCCCAATTAAACACGACTTAGACACAACTAAAAACTGGTCTAGAGGTGCCACATTGTGGTCTAAAAGACTACTGGAATAAAAAGATATGCAGGATATCTGTAATCATCACATTTTAAAAGTGAATTCCCAAAAGAAGAATGTGAAGGTCTTAGAACTACTCTGACCTGAAAAAAATGTGTTTAACTGAAAAACGCACAGTGTTTTAGTTAAATCATAAGAAAAATTCTATTCACCTTCATTAAAGAACATCTAGGACTAACACAAAGCAATGACCAAATTCACATTTAAAAGCTCTCTTTGCAATGACAGAAAAGATAAATGAAAAGCCATTAAGCCATTTCCACATTTTAAGGGAAATACAAAGCCAATCTAATTTCATCCTAATTTGAAAAACAAAGATATTAATGAAATTCCCCCCCATTTTTTCCTAGTTCCAATAATAAATCTCAACACTTAATATAAGTGATTATGGGACTTCTGGCAACCTACATAAAACTACACTGCAGCAGGAATTCCCATCAGTGCTGTACTGCTGAGAGCACACAGTATTGACGTTACTGTACAATTTTCCATTTATAAGACAATTAATCAGCTTCCTGTAGTTAACACTGAGGCCATTAGTTTCAATGGGAGAGGAGATTTTAATGTGATCTCAACAAGTAAATACTGAACTTGGTTTTAATAAATGTAACTCAAAATTAACTGGGATTATATCATCATTATGTATAATTTCCAAAAGACTGTGTTAGGAACATCAAACACATTAGTGAAGAAAAGAGGGATTATGCTGCTGAGCTCATCAGCCATTCCAGTGAAGAACAGATTTCTAAGCAGAAAATCCTGAGGGGGTAAAAAAAAAATTGAGCTGTTCCCACACCAACCTGTAAGTAAAGTCTTTAAAGTAACCCTTGTAAGCAGATAAGAAGCTCCTCTTACTGAGATTTCTAACAAATATTCAATATAGATACAAGTTCATTAGCCTGTAACAAAGCATCAGTTATGGCAAGATTTACAACTGAATGATTCTGTAATTCTAAAACATTAACACCACTTATTTCTTCTCTTCTCACATAAAAGCTTTCATTAACTTACATTTCCATCACTCCGTTGTCCACCTTTGTGTGTAATAACTACAACTTCCATCCATTTACGCAGGTGTTGCTATAAAGAGAGGATAATTATTATTTTTCTAATTAGACTGTTCCATTTTAGCACATACTACAAGAAAAGAAGTAGAGGCAGAAATAATTCTTTGAAGAAAACAAAGAGAAAAATTATTAGCTATTTTCATTCCCTCAGATTGAAAAGTTTTCTATTACTAAAAGCCCTCTCCATAATCACCTAAACAGGGATTATAAGAGTACATACATTGCACAGCACAAAAAATTTAAGTCTGATAGGCTTACACTTGTTTAATCATTTGCTTGATATGTATGCATTTAAATATTTAAGTAGTTAAATATCCATGTCAAAAGGATAAAGAATTCCCATATACAGCTGAAAAACTGCAAATAAACACTACAATATCTTCCAAAACTTAAGAAATCAAGAAAGCACCAACACAGACTTAGTCCATCAGTAAGCAAAACATATTTTCAAGGTACTGGTGGCACCTTGCTTAAAGATAAATTTGTCCAAGCAGACCTTTGCATAACTAAGTATATCTTCACTAAAAAAATAACATTTCTTAAGTTCTTGGTTTAGCTGCTCTTTAGAGATTACCTCAAAATGTTTAAAGAAATCGCATTGTTATTAACTGTGAAACAAAAATCTTTCCATTCCAATATACACATTGAGTCACTACTGAGTTGTTCTTTGACTTTTCACCAATACAAATAGTAGCCAGAGGAAAATTTCTTCTGGAAGAGCTAAAGAAAAAAAACCTGAATGGTCTTACCATCATCTGATCACAGAATTTATCATTGAAAGAGTTTGGGAAAAGTCTGGTGACTGATGTCAAACGATTCACAACGTTCAGGGTCAGACTTCGATAGTCTCCCAACATCATCAGCAATGGTCTCATGTGGGTGTGGATTTGATCAACTTCGATGGTAGCTCCTTCCAAGAACTGCAAGAGAGTCCATGACTAAGACACAGCTGGAGAGGGAACTGACTTCTGGGCAAGCATCTTTCTTAAAAGACATTCAGCTGACTTGATTTTTTCTTCTTGTATTTTGTACTTTCAGAATGCAATAGCTCAACCAACACTTCTTGCTGGAAATGTATCCAGCGACAGGATGGATCTGGGAAGCGCTGAAGTATTTCTGACACACGGTAGGATATTCCAGGAAATAATCAAGTAGGGGATCTTAATGCAGACAGATTGAAAAACTGCTACAGCTATAAACAAACTACTTAGACACTGCTTTATTAAGAACTGCCTGTGAATGTGGCCAATAGAGCAAATTTCTGTTACAATCTGCATGCACCCTGAGCAACATGAAAGGTCAGAAGAACCTGTCCGCAAGCAGCCAGAGAGAATATTTCCTGTCATAACCAAACATCCCGTGAGCATGAATTTATCACAGGAAAAAAACCAGAAAAATCTGATGTATAGGTCAAACAACCCTTATTTGCTCCCTCTTACCTCTCAACCCAACTGTATTGTCAACAAGCCATAAATAATAAGTACACTCTTTCTCGTGGCCAGTGACATGAAGACATCCGACTTTTGGTCAGTCAATGGCATAAACAAATGCAAACAGTTACATTCCTCGTTACATGTCAGTCAATCTACACATCATCACTTACAGCATCTTTGTAATTTCATTACCTTTGTTTTCATTTAGAAGAATAGTATTAAAATCTTGCTGAATTGGAATTAGGCACAGTTATTGGACAACAAATCATGATGAACGAATATCTTTTTCCCTGTCCTTTCAGCTGGACAGAAGGACTGAAAAGATTTACCACAGCCCTTACCCAAGACCTTATAATGTTTAATTTCAAGCTGGATAATTTTTATGGCTAAGTTCAGGCCCCCAGAAAACCACAGAAACTTTTATCAGTGTCAGTAACAAAAACTGAACAGAGCAGACAGTATTTCCTGTAGAGAACTTTCCCAAGAAGCTTTCTACCAAGGGAGTAAGACAGAGGGAACAATGGTCTCAAAAGAAATGTTGTTTAACAGTCACCTTTCTCATGCATGCTTCTCCTGCCTCCTGCAGTTCATTATTTGTTGAATTCAGTGCCTTGAAAAGTGCAGCAATGATCTTCTCTCTTGACTGAGGCAAGTAATTGCAGGCAGCTAGAGCATCTGCAAATATCAAAGGAAATTTGTTCTCTTTGTTAAAATAATTTCAAAAGAGAGGGGAAAATAAACCCTAATTCCACACCACTTATAGTTTCTTTTTATGTCATCTTAAATTACAAACAGCTAAAGCACTACATGCATTGCCAAAACCAAGATGCATCATAAAACAGTAAAAGAATGGGAACTCTTATTAGTGTTCTTAAGTTTTCCTAATGCTATATAACATAATTAACCTTAAAATGTTTAGGGTTCATTCCAGAAACTAAATTCTGCTCATTAAGAAAGAAGCAATACTTCCCCATTATTCTCTCCATTAAACTGTGACCTCCAGAGAGCAGTCATCAGTCTTCCAGGGCTCAGGTTTTCTGCTGATCCTGGGAAGCAAACTGCCCATTGCTCACAAGGACACTTAACTACATCAAACTTTGTTCAGGAAGTTTTACTTACTTAAGGCTGCAATTCGAAGAGGTACAAGTGACGGAAGACTTTTGTAACAAGGTAGTTTCATTAAGGCAGAATCTTCAGCCTCACACAAATTTAATAACTAGGAAAAAAAAAAAAACAATCATTTCAGCATCCTGACTCACATTTGAAACTGTACCTTTTGAGTCTTGTTTCCTCAGAGCCAAGTTTATGGAAACACATAACTCAATCTTCAAATTTCACCTTTTGAAAGTTTTAAAATGCACAAAGCAAAATGTGTATTTTCAACAATGAAAGTACTAACATCACCACTAATAAGTATCCACGTTCAAATAGAAGAAGAGAAAGTACCTCTGTGTAGAAAACCTTGTGTTCCACAACATTTAGATCCATTGTAAATAACCGGGGTTGCAGGGTTGTGCAAAATGTATTTCCTTCCATCAGGCCAATCTGGGCATTTGCAGGTTGATGCCTAAGTAAATGCTTTTTAGGAGGAACCATGTCTTGGAGAACCTACACAACACAATTTAGATGACTGAATTAGTATCATATTCAAATGACCCCACAGACCCAGGCACTGAGAAGACCCCACTAGTCACGGCTACACATTTCTATCCATTTGCTCCAGATGTATGGCTTGAGATATCACAAAGTAAGAAGAAAAGTATTTCTCTGAACCAATTTATTTCAGTCAGTTTACAAAACAATGCAGTATCTGTAATTAATACATATTCTCTGTTAAATGTATCTATTATATTTAATAACTTCACATGACATTATAAACAACAAAGAAATTCATAGATTGAAGCATTTCAAACGTTCAAGTCAAGAAACAAGAATACTTTAAGCTCCTAAAACATCAGAAAAACGAAAGAGTTAGTGTAACTTCTTTCCGTTACACCAGCTTCTCACTCTCCTCCATAAACATCTTTAGCAAAATAAGATATCAATTAAACTAGGAGTCTGTATGTCCCCAAATGACAGTAATGACATCTCTAGTTCGGTATGCTGTTGGGACACTTAGGGGCCCTTGTACATTCACTTGTCTTTCAGGAGAATGAATGCTACTAGCTTTAAGGAGTATCTAGCTAAAAGGTCTTCCAACACCACTTTTGATCTTTATAGTCCCTTTCTGGATAGGGAAAGGCATAGCAATATGCCTCATATTTAGAGAATAACACACAGTGGACATTCAAAATGAGTATCTATATGGCCTAGCCTATATCTGCTTGGTGGTTAGAAGAGCAGTCCATAATTTAAGGAAGTAAATCAACCTGAAGACACCATAAATACTGGCCAAGAGTCAGGCACAGCTGTATGAATTTCTACAGTGCTTCAGCCACTGTGTATTTTAAAACAATGAAACCCAGCAAATGACAAACATACGCTATCAAAGCACGAAGAACTTCATTTACTAATGTGGAAAAATGTACCCAGGAAAGCACTTCTGCAAATCCAAACTGGAAAACAACTTTAAACTCAGGTTCAGTAGGTATTTCTGCTTACCTCTTTATGGGGCTCCATAATCACTGTGACACTTTTTCCAGTGACCTGTGCAAGCACCTGCAATGAATGCATGGCTTGTTTCCTCACAGTGGAGTTTGGAGAGGTTACTTCTCGAACAAGGTCATGTGTTACGTGATGGAAAGACTTTTCCTGTGCTGCCAGGATTTCCTCTGTTTTTTCTTCATCTTTTAAAGGAGTTGCACATCTAATCAAGAGCTGCTCTAATGTGGTCTTTGCCATAGCAACCGCTCCATTGGAAACCTGGGGCATCACAGATTATTTTTATTAACTAAGTACAGAACAAAGATCTCAAATCTACACAATACTCATCAACAAACTTAGAATTTCATTTTGATGAATCCTGTGCAAATGGCTAAAACCATATAAAAATAAAACTTAAACAGAACATATATTCAAACAGTCTTCCCACCGATCATTCCAAAATTGTGAGCTGCAGGGCAACATAATTTTATAAATGACCTCAAGCACTTCACAGTGTTGTCACCAGGTGATTCACAATGAGAAATGACCAAGCAGATGGTTCTCTAGGTACATATAACTACATAAAGTTGATTTAAGATGTAAAGTAAGATGAACACCTTTCAAACTAAACACAAAATGAACAAAAACACAGTGGGTTTTGTGCATGTTTTTCAGGAAAAGGGGAAATGTTCTCAAGTTGCACCAACGGAGGTTTAGATTGGATACTGGGAAAGAAATTTCTTCAGTGAAAGGATGGTCAAACATTGGAATAGGCTGTCCAGGGAAGCTGTAAGTGTTCCAAAAAATACAGATGTGGCGCTTGGGGACATGGTTTAGCGGTGAAGATGGCAGCGTTCCATTAATAGCTGGACTTGATCACTATTTCCAACTAAACTTCATGATTCTGTGACAAGTGACAGTGAATCCATGTTCTTTTGGTGATCTGCATAGGGCCTGTACATTTCTACTCTGAAACAAGAGTAATCCCAACAACTTCAGCAAAGTTATGTGGAAAAATCTGACTCATTCCTAACTTCGGGTCTTGGTTTAAGTTAAAATGACTAAAATTCACTCCTAACTATTGCAGATGTGATGCATTCTGAAGTTCAATAAAATCAAGATTAGCAAGAGTTCATTCAATCTGTGTGAATTTAGGAACAGAAGTTTTCCCCACATGATTTGAACTAATTCATTCATTCATTACGTACCTCTCCAGTCAAATCCATCATAACAAAGAGAAGGGCCTTCAGGAAAGTTTGCTGGTTCTGGAGAACCCAAATTAGTGGCAGCCGTTCCATAAGAAATTTAATTGACACAACACCTCCCAGTTTAGCATACCAGGCTTGTTCATAACAGCAAGCACATAAACGTTCCACAATGTATGAGAACAAGGGAAGCTGACAAGCCTGGAAACAAAGAAATAGGTCAGTTTGCCTTTTTCAGCTCACTGTTAGCCTCCAAAATTTTAGAAGCAAAATTGCGTTGACTGAAACTAGACCATTTAAATGCATTTTAAAAAAACCTTACCCTTTCTTTTGAACCCAAAATGATGCTCGCAACATCAAATATCACTGCTAGAGCCACCTCCCCTATTTTGCAGAGCTCCTTCTCCTCATATGCCATGCAGATTGCTATGGCATCAATAAGCACCAAGGGATCCATGCCTTTTGACCCATTTTCTTCACTGTGAAACATGGCTGTGCTAGGCTGGCTTCCAACCTGATAGCACTGCAGCAAGAAAGGACCTGCAATTTGTAAAGGAGAAGAAAAGAGAGAGGGGGGAAATAAAGATAAAACAATGGATATTTCAATATGAATAGTCTTTTAATTAAATTTTACTACTCCTCAGACTAGCTGATGGCAGAACCAGTAAGCCCTGTGCCTATTTGCATATAAATGAATTGTAAAGCATTCTTCACTTTTAGAAGAAAAAAAAGATTACATCTACTTGATTATTTTCTTCTATGCACTAGACTGTGCACTGTAAGATTTAATTAAAATGAAGAATCATAAAAATTCAAGTTACATTAATGTGACAATGAAGAGTGATATGCCTATAGTATGTCTTTTCCCCAATGACTTGTCATACAGCCCAAATCCAAACAAAAAGTTTTCTTCATAGATACAAGACACTGAAGCACTCCAACGTTCAGTTATTTCCTCTAATGGTCCTTCAAAACCGTAAGTGGAAACAAACCAATTAAAGATCATCCACAAAAATTACTGTGAGCATCGAATTACACAAATGCTCTGGAACTATCACAGAATCAACAAGGTTGGAAAAGACCTCTGAGATCATCGAGTCCAACCTTTGACCCAACACCACCTTGTCTACTAGACCATGGCACTGAGTGCCACATCCAGTCTCTTCTTAAATACCTCCAACTTTGACTCCACCACCTCCCTGGGCAGCCCATTCCAATGTCTGATCACTCTGTAACGAACTTCTTCCTAATGTCCAACCTAAACCTCCCCTAGTGCAGCTTAAGACTGTGCCCTCTTGTCCTAAAACTATAAACTGTTCCAAGCTGCAATTATTTCATTGGCTGCAGCATTTCGAGAATATTATTAGGTGACTGTTTTTTAAAACCTGCTTAATTTTCACCACTCAAAAGAATTAAGACATAATTCATCCAATCAGCAAAAAAACCCAACACAGCTGCACAGGAGGTAACTGTAATAATCGTGGGTTTCTTAAATTACTGTGAGTAAAAGCACAAACTTCTCCACCCCTCTCAGGAGAGGTCACAGGATCTGTGTCCCCTTTACTCACCGCACTGCTGAGCCACTGCCACCATGGTGTAGTGGCGGATCAAACTGGCTACAAAGGGCAGGGCACTGGGCCTCAGGTCCTTGATCACCGCGGACATGAACGCCCCTGTCAGCGCCTGTTCAAAGGTTTTCCGAGCTGGAGTGTCCTGTGCTTTGTAGCGGTGGGAAATGATCACACTGGGTATGGACTTCTCGGTAAAGCTGAAAGACAACAGAACTCCATCACAATCCTAAGCTGCAGCTCTGACAGCTCATTCACAACCGTTGGCGAGTACTTGATTTAAAGTTTGCTCTTGATATCTAACTCCTTCTCCACCTCCTGTTTTACTCTTATTTTGATAGAGCTAGACCAGTTCAGTTGGCCCATATTAATTTTGTCAGCCACTGGTCTCACACATGATGGATAGCTCAATTTGATCAGGAACATTTAAAGGTAGTGGTTTAGAAGAAGCCACATATACACAAATAATAGGTATACAGGCATCACACTGCAACTCAATTACAGAATGTCATTTTCAATATTTTGACATTTTCCCCGTTTTTAAAATGACATTTGATTTTAATCTTGAATGATTGAAACGGTATTTATCAAATCACTGCCCAACAAAACCTATTCATTGCAAAGCTATATTTACGTCAAATCTACCAAGTCCAAACTGTGAAAGCTATTATGCTCTTTAGCTACATTTTACTACATTGGAAGAGTAGAAGTCAGCACACACTTTTTGGGCAAAGATGTTAAAGCTGTCTAAAAACATTACACTCATTAGGTATCAATGCCTAAAATAGCAAAAGATGTAAAAAAAAAATTCAATAAAAAGCTCCCACACCAAGACAAATGGAAGTCATATGTGTGACTGTGCTATAGCTTAGTGACTAAATGAAACTGAATTTTGTTTCACTTTAGTTAAAGGTTAGATGTACATACAAAACACCCGAGTCTAAATTAATGTTTGAAATATAATTGAGTATCAGACTATTTCAACTATTTAAATATATGAAACTAAAATTCATTTTAAAAAGAAGTCTTATCACATGTCATAGATTATACGTTGGACTGTGATTAGGGGAAGAAAACTAAACTATGAAACATTAACACAAGTCATTGGCATTAAATTCTATGCTAACAAAATTCCTTTTTCCCAGTAGTTAAAAATCCCATGAGTTGCACAGACCAATCATTGCCTCTGAACCAGGTTGTTCTATAGACACTATCGATTTTGCATAAGCATTTAGGTTTAAAGAATTGTCATACTTGGGATGTGCAAGGAGCTGGTATAATGCATGTTTATTGTCATCCAGGCTCATCATAGCCACCAGGAAACACTTGATGACCTCCCACGCCTGCCTCCGGTAATACGGCTCCGTGTTGGCGCTCTTCAAACAGTCCAGGGCCGTCTCGATTGCCTGGGGTGGGAAAAGAGAGAGCAACCAAACACTTCTGCTCTTAGCATTTACAATTAATCAAGGGAATGGGATCATTAATATATATTAAAAGTAACTTTTAAAGTACGTACAATTTGGAGTGCCTAAGTTAAATGCACAGACTGCCTGAGAGAAGGGGCTCAAAACTATTATGGTATTTGCTGTGCTTTTATACGTGTTAAGTTTCATGGCAGATGCATTTATTTCCACGGTCAGAAAGCATTTCAAGTTATGAGTGAGGCAAACCTTCACTCTCTCTCTCCTCTCCCTCAAAAGACATTTTCTTCACCTTCCCTCCAGCAGTAATTGCCGTTCCTAATCCCTGCGTGCTATATGTATACAATGCATTTATATCCACATGTAAATGTACCAAAAACACTGTCTTATAATAGAGTAATTTGTATTTTCCATGCATGATGAAATGTCCCTGTAAGCAACTTCTAAACACGACTTACTTACTGGAAACAGTAGTCTTCTTTTGCAAGAAGATTTAACACATTTGAGAATAATTCAAATCAATTTCTTAAGATGTGAAGACAACTAAAAAGGAGGGCTACATCTCTTTAGGAAATGTCTATGTTATCTATATATATATATATAAAATATATATGTATATTCCTGCTCCTCATCTAAGCAACACACTGAAAGTTCCAACCCTACCCAGTCTGTGATTGTGTGAAACCATTCGTTTGTGCCAGTTTAGCACCCCATTCTATCACTTTGTAAGAGCAGAACAGCATGTCTAAATCGATTATTTTGGGGGTGACGTGTGACATAGTTTATATGGGAAGTAAAGAAAGAACTGGCAGACATACCACCTATTTTATGGAGGTTTTACAAGCAAACAAACTTAGTAAATTTTCCTTTATTACAGATACTTTTAAAGTTGGTTTCTCAGCACTGAAAGTAACCTAGCCCTTACCTTTTCCATTGGCAGCTGAATGGATGCTTTGCAATCTGAAAATTCAATTGTAATACTGGGTCCTTGGATTTCTGTGACTACATATTGCAGTTTCTGTGATTCCTTCAACATCTTCCTGTTACTTCCACCAAACTTGCCAAGCACACGATAAGCCACGTGAGAAATGCTGTCCGCAGGGTTGCGCAGAGTGCGCCACAGAGCCTGGATTTCAAACAGTACACGGGCTGAGCAGTCTTACTTTGACATTTTTTAAGTTATAATGTTTAAGAAAAAGTCAAGGAAAAGACTTATTCTTGTATCTGGGTAGCTGATTCTGCCTAAATTCCAGAGCACACTTATCAAGGTTGAATATAAGCAGTATCAGCTGACAACAGCTGCTTTTTAACAAGGTTGTCCTAAATGTAGTTTTAGATAACTGTGATCAGCTACAACTGGAATGTAATTTCATGTTTATGATAAATATTACATAAACAACATTATTAATTAAAAATGCAGGCCAGTTAAGGGTGAACTGAATTAACCTCAGAGCTAGTTCTGAAACATAAAAAGCAAAAAAAGTAAATACAGTATTTCAAGGATAAAGTATGCACAAGCACTGTATTAGGGGAAATAGCCACATTTAAAACATTGTTCTGAATTTTAGCCACATCACCTTCATTGCATGTGTAAGACTTAATGACATGTTGAAGGTAATTGGCTCTCCTTGTTTATTTGTTTTGGTTTTTTTATGATCCAATTCTAATCATTCTCTCATTAATCACTGCTCGTATGTCCCACATCTTAACTTTAACCCTTTAACAAAGTATATATAGAAGGAACAATTCATTCACTTCTAATTTTCAGAGTTTTTAGCTTAACAGCACACCACCAACTGTCCTTTTACACACACATCTGACTGGTGTGGTTCTCATGACAGATTTTTCAAGTTTTTATAACCAAAACTTCACACAAATTTCTAACAGTATTTAGCAAATCAATGACCTCTTGTGGTCTAACGGGAAACAACACTTTTACCTGCATTAGCTCAGCTCGAACTGGCTGAATATGATCATACAGGAAGTCTGGCTGCAAGTTATCCACACACAATTCCAGAGTTCTTAAGCCTTGGCTAACCAGGGTCTGGGATCCATTGAGGGCTGACACCAAGGGGTCCATCAGCATTGGCAGATAGGGCAGCAGGGAGCTCAAACGAACAGGCACAGTGAGGCAGAGCTCTACAAACAAGTCCTTCATGTGTTGTTTATGAAGCCCACTTTGTAACATATTAAGCCCTGAAAATCACGGATAAGTTAATGCACTCAAAGGAAAAAGACAGCACACAGCTTATTGTGACAAATTGCTATTTCCTAAATTCCGAACAACTTGACGTTTTTAAATTCTGCAGAGCTTATAGCTCTGTAAATAATGGATTTACAAAATATAATACCATCCATAATTCTAACTTACAGCTAAGGATGTCATGCAGAGAATGCTTCTTTAGGTGCATGCATACAGAAGGGAAGAATATCTATGCATATTGTAAAGTTTGATATTAGACTCAATAAAGCAGCATTTGAATATAGCAGATGAAAAAAGGAAAAAGATAATTGGACTCAAACCTCAGCCTTGTAACAATAAAAAAAAAATCCCACACAGAACAAATTGTTTTTAAAATATTGGTAATCCTGAAAAGAAACATTTAATGAGTTGAAGTACATTCACTGTCCCATACAGACTAAGCGTATTCCCCACGTTGCTTTTCTCCCTATGAAGATTCCACATACTCCATGAACCAAGCAACCTTTTCTACGCTGACATGTTCTATATAATGATTTATTGTTAATGGACATAACCACAAAAAAAACTGTCCCTACAGCTGTAGACGAGAACCAGTTACAGTCCTGGAATAGTTCCAATTAGCTTGTCCTTAGGTTTAAGTAGTTCTCCACATTTCCTTGTCCATCCTCAATATCTCTGGAACGCAGTCCTTGCAAGCACAAACGCTCAATTAATCAAACTGATTGTTATTTCCACTTCTTTCTGCAGACTGGCACTACTTGCATTTCTATTTATAATGCCCTTGCAGGTGCACACACATGCCCTCAACTGCAGAAGCACCAGAGCTTTGCTGCAATGCTCTTCCCACAAAACCAGTGATGGCCTGGCAACGTTTCTTCTCCTACTCACTTATCCCTCAATGCTTTATGCCAACAAACTTACCCATAGCCAAAAAAAACAAAAGAAACAAACAAGAAAAAACCCCACAAGCCCCACAGTGAAAAGCAGAAAAACAAGCAGCAGAAATTGTGAAGCAGCCAAAACTATGGAGCCTGAAGCAGCTGATAGTAAATGAAAATAAGCCACATTCGAGATATTTAATCAACTGCTAAGCTCAAAATCAAAAGCTACTTATCAGGGTTAGGGCTTTAATTTTGGGGGGGGTGGGTTAATTACAGAATATAACTTTATTACTACTATTTACATAAAAAAAAAATATCAGAAGTTAGGGTGGGGAAAGAAGGTATTGTTCTACCTTGCAGTAAGTTTGGTAACAGCGGCAAGAATTCTTGGTATAACAGATCATGACTGCCTCCTCCAATAGATCTGAACAGTGCTCTGAGCAGCAGGAAATAGTTATAGGGCTCTTTGGCAGTCTGTGCAAGTTCCATAGAGCTGTTCACAATCTTGTGCAAATGTGGCTATAAAGAAAATAAAGCTTGAAGATTAATAAAATACCCATTTTATCATCATCGGACTGTACAAGAGTTCAGCACGAGATTCTGCAAATCTGACACAACACAGGGAAAAATATTTTCTCTACAGAACCTGGGGATATGGAGCCGAAATCAGAATGACAAGAGAAGACACTTGACAGTGTTAATTTACTCCTGATTTAACTTCATCACTAGTACTTAATTTCATTTTTAAAGCAAATTCTTTCAAATAAAAAAAAATTACAGAACTAGTGGCCTTTATAGAGCAGAGGACAATAACAGTTTGCAGGAATCATTTAAGAGAGTTGATAAATACAAGTATTCTCATAGATCAGGGACAAACAGTAACACAATTCTGGATTTTATTAACATCTAAAAAGCTCTCCACATTGCTATGCAAATGTTGCAAATGGCCTTCATCATTCAATTAAATTGTCTACCCAAGGCCCCTATCATCAATCCTGTAGAAACAAAAAAAAGTAACAGGAGCATGAAACTGTGAAGGTAGTAAATTACACTCTTTAAATTTCATCTCCAGCTTATACAATCCAAATGACCTTGATTCTGATGACGAACTACAAGAATTTAAGCAAGATTATACGAATACTGCTTCATACTACTAATGAATGTTGTTTCATATTATTGTTAGCTTTCAAAGAACCTGGAAAACTGGTGGTCCCTACTCTGTTCTGATACAGTTGCCTGTATCAGAAATTTTGTTTGTTATAAAGTAGAAGGAAGAGAAATGAAATGATGAGAGAACGATCAGTGTTCCATTAAAATCTTAAATATCTTTTCTAAGTATAGGCAGCTGTTGTTTTCATGAGAAGTGCACGCTCTTGCTCCAAGCTCAGCATTTCTAAATTCACTGAATAATGAGATGATCTCATCAACATAAATAGATCCTTGGAATACACAGGCAACATGTTGTGAATGGAAAAAAGCAGCATGCCTTAAACCCAGACTTTTCAAGAGCATAGAAATATCTAACTCAAGAGGTACAGTCATTGAATATGACAGGAGCAAACAATATTCACCAACACAAGAAAAAGTCATTTCGATCCAAGCAAAACTCTTACGTTAATACGGAAATAAAGGTAAAAATATGTGAGATATGCATCTTCTGACCATGAAGTTACATGGCTTTATGGCAATCACAGAACACAAACATGGGTCAGCCATTTACACTCAGAATTAGTACACCACTTCATAGTTTCAAATATGAAGCAAACATTCACAGAAACCACCTCTTATAAATAAGACAGTGTACTTGGCATTTGGAAAAAATGGAGATGGATCACAAAGAGTGCTTCAAACATTAAAAGACTCTCAAATGCTAGACAGCATAAAACTCTTAAGAGCCTTGTTTTTAAAACAGACTTGTTTTTAATACAAATGACCTTTACCTTCAGCATTTGTTCATTTTCAGCTGCAAACAGTGAAACAGAGCCAAAGACTAACTTGAACAGCTTGAGATACAGATTGGAGAGTTCCACGTTAGAGCCCATTTCTGGCAGCCGATCCAGGAGATACTCCACCAAAATCGTTGCAAAGAGGGCAGAGGTAGTAGGGTTTGCCAAGAAGGAATTGGCAACAATCTATAAAAGGAAACCACAAAGAAGTTATTACTGTTGTAATAAAAAGAACAAAAGGATTAAAGCGCTATCCATTAAGAAAGCCCCAAACCCTAAGACTAATTTCTTTCCCCATCTCCACTGCTACTCAAGTGATTCAGGGTGTCTTCAGTGGAAAACAACCATATATGTAATTTAATGTTTAAGTTTAAAGTTTAATTTTAAATGGATATTATAGGATTTGCATTCTGCAAAACAGTAGAACATTAACGTAACAACTTGAACAAAATAAAAACTGCACAGTGTTCAATACTGTTCAAGAATAAACTCCATTCCTATCTTCTAAACTGAAGCGCCCAGGTTTGTACTGCATCACTTAGTCTGGAAAGGTTTTTTGAAAATCCACCTTCACATTATTCTCAAAGACTACTTTTTCTATAGACTGCTTCTAGTCCCATGTGCTAATTTCAACATTATTAGTTATGATTCCACTTCAGCCATATGTACCTCAAGGCATAAGCTATTTCCTACAGGCTCTTTATTATCAATTGAAAAAAGTAAACAAAAACATACCTGAAGAGCATAGTTTTTTGAGATTCTCTCCACCATGTAAGGAACAGTAGTTTGAAAGATTTCTTTAAAAGTTAAAGGGTTCATCATTGTGAACACACCAGCAAAGTGCTCCAGAACTTCCTTTTCCTCTTTCATCCTGACTGTCTGACAGTTTGCTACTCGAACATATGTCTGCCCATTTCCTGCTATTTGAACCTAAATACAGCAATTGAGAAAACACGTATACTAGTTACAGAATTTGAGTAATTTCCCTCCCCATTATTCTTAAAATACCTTTGAGAAAAAAACCTTAGATTTAATAGGTTTCACGTGCAAGCCCCACATGATTAGACGCTGGGCACAAGAGCCAACCACAACAAAAATATTAAAATAGAGCTTTTTCAGCGCAAATTTTAAAACTGTGAGGTTATGAATGGAAAAAGATGAGAGCAGGAGATATCAGTGCATTTGTAAAGCTACTTAATACTCCATCACACACATTTACATTTCATCAGTACTGGGTGTAACTATAGAAGATTAACACAGACGTGTGAATGCTTGGACTGATAGCTAAACTATCTCTTTCAAGAAAAGATTTAATCCACTACACAAAAGAATTATTTTTAGTCTGACCTGCCTACATAAATACAGACAATAATGGCTGTTAAGAAAACAATCTGGTCCTTGCAAGTAGTACTTTGAAATTAAGAGAATTTATCAATAGCCTTGGTCCCAAGTAAAGAATTACTGAAAATATACTACATGTGAAATCTGTCTTTCAGTTGACAAATAAATCCTTAATAAAAGATCTAACATAAAGCAACCGTATAAATCAAAGTGTGATGTGGGCAGGTTACATACCTGATAAATGTCTAAAGCTTGCATTGCATATTTTACCAGTTTTATGTAGATTTGTGTCTCCTTAGGTTGCAACTGTTTATTGGGAATGAATTGTGCTTCTGAAAGAAAAATAAGACAGTAGTTAGCCATTAAAAATACTATTTGCTTTCATGCTAAAGAGTTTTAATTGTAGAATTATCAAAGATAAATGCAATCAGACATCAGGCAGCTTTACCCCCAGGAGCTTTGCATGACGTGATGCCCCACGTGATCGTCTTGACACCACAGACCAAAGTTTTCACCAGGCTCCGGCAATCCGTGACCTGGAATGTCTGTTTATCTTCTTTTTCCTTCTCCCCTTGTTTTTCAAATACAGGTACTGGTGCAGGGGCCACTGGAGTGGCTGGGGCAGGAGATGGAACAGGAACGGGGGCTGCGTTTGCTGCTGTTGGTACCCCGGGTAACGCGGCTTCGGCAGCCCCCAGCTCAGACTGGGGCTTGCATTTCTTAAAAATCACAGACAGCTGGTACCGAGCTATGGTGTGGAATTTCAGAACAAAGACCTAAGGCACAAAGAGGAAAAGCACATGGAAGAGTAGTGAGGGGGAAAGAAAAAGAAAATGTTTATTCCTCAAAAATCATTCTAAATTCGAAAATACTAATACTGCAAGTCAGCATACCACGATCAATAAAATTTAAAACTATTTCTGAAGTCATTCAAATGAAGTAAACATTTTTAAGCCTAGCAACAAAGTACTTTGCTTAGTTTAAAACAATTGGTGCATTCCCCATTTTTAAGAAAAAACAAACAAAAAAGCTCCCCAAAAATCCTCCACTTACAGATCCTTAAAAAGGACCAGTGGGTCTTCAAAGTGAAGATATTTCAAATTTTACACATTGTGTTGTGCTATACCAAGGACCCGTGAGAAAAATCCTCTTTCAGGTTTAAAAAAAAAACCCTACACCAAAAAAAACCACACATATAACCAGAAGGTATTAAAAAATACCAGACTTACATGCTATTAAGCAGGAAAAAAAGCGTACAACAGCAATTTAAAATAAAATAATAATTACAAAAACCCCCAATAGTTAAGCTACCACAAAACAGACACGCTTTGAAACTTGTCACTGGATGAAGCTGATTGCACAAAGCATCTCCACCACACTTGAGATATTATCTGAGCTGCACAGCACTTTAAAAAGCCCTTCTCTGTAGCACTAATGTGAAATACAGTCCACAGGCTGTTTCTACACACTCTTATTTCTGAAGAAAGCAGAAATTCAAATGTGATTGACAACACACAATAAAATAGGATATTCAACTTATTATGAAACGCTTTAAACAAATCAATACCTCCAGCATTCTCATGAGAATATCTCTACCATTTCCATTTTCCTGTTCACTTTTAGACCTGATACAGTCTACCAAATTTAGCAGAAGCTTGCAAGACATGGTCTGGATACTGCTGGGCAAGGATTCATCATCAATGTTCTTGGCAAACAACTGGACAGCAAGGGAGAGGTCGTTGAGTGGCAAATGCTGCCGGACGTGGTGAACCAGGTCTGCCAGGGTGCTGTATGCCAGGGGTCTGTCAGGAGAAACAAGAAAGGAAGAAAACACATTGAGTACAGTTAAAATTGTTGTTGATTGGACTTACCAAATAGTTCCTGCCTGGAGCTATTCCCAAATTTCTAAATGTAAATTTTCTATTTTCACGTGCAAACCTGGAGTTCACAAGGCTTTTTTGGTTACGCAAGAGAAGTATAACCTACCCAAAGTACAATCTACCCAAAGATGCAGCGGTCTGTCCCACAACACTGGTGTTACCTCTCTGATCCCTCTTCCCCCGCTGCAGAACATCCCAGCACATGTTTTCATCCACATACAGTTCAGAGCAAATTAGCACATTTTAAGCCACGTTCTGAGCAGTGTTGGTGAGCTGTTTCACAATTAATCATTGCTGATTCATTATTCCCAAAGCAGTTATAAAAACTGTTATATTTTGAAAATCATTTGTTTTTATCTACCAGGTTAAGCATCTCTAGGACAGCAAATACTTCAAAATCGAGTACATGTTGTCAATAAGGTACATTTGATACTTAACCAAGAGGAAATAATTCTCCTAGTTCATATACTTCATTATGGTCAGCATGCTCACCCAAAATCAAGGCTATTGAAAACACAGAAAGTAAATATTGTCTCCATTTACTTTTTCAATTGCAAATGAGTAAGTTTTAAGGTACTCATCGATAAAACAGTTTAAATCTCATCCAGATTTTACACTGGACATAAGATTTAGGGTGTTTCATCAAATACTGGGCAGGAATTGAGTTGATTTCACTGTGACCATTGTTTTGGTTCTGCCCTGCCACGTAAAAAAGTGAAATCATTTTCAGTCACCCATTTATCTCATTTTGCCCTACACTCACCCTACCACACTAAAGTATTGAACAACAGCCTCTCTTTAGAGCAGCACAAGTCCTGCCAATAAAACAATCTAACAAAATTAGTTCTTTGAAGCAAAGATTTAGGACCCCATACAGACATTCCTGTAAATATTAATAACTTCAAAAGTAACCAGCCCTGCCAGGCACTTAAATAGGTTTTCTAAGCTCTGTCCTACCTTAGTGTCTCTCGGGCAGTGTACCCAGAGCCAATAAGTATAGATTCATCAAACAGCTTGTCCATACATGGAATAAATTCTATAATTTAAAAAACAAAGAGAAAAATGAAAATGCTATACATAATGATTGGCAACAGGAACAATCAAAATAAGATAATTAAGCATTAAACCACTCAACCTAGGTATTCAAACCTAAGTCAGAAAGTGGTTTTATTAAAAAATTAATTCCTGAAGCTTATAAAAGGCTAAGTTCAGAAGTTATGAAGGAGAACTTGAAAAATGTAGAACAAATAAGCTAATTTCTTTAGAAAAATAGCAAAGGAACAGCTTTCCATGTGACCACAAATTCCAGAACTAGGAAACAAGCTTAGCTTTTTCTTTTGGCAATCTAACAAGATTTGAGACATCACACTGCCCCAGAACTGCTGTCAGCAGAAGGAAAAGAGAGGGGACCACACAGTAAAGTAAGTACCCTCATCTCCAATTCTGCCAAAATAGGACATATCCACCAAATCTAGTTACTTCAGGCAGACCAAAAATGACTTTCCTCTTCTAGGGACAAATACTATGAGCAAACAAATGGTATGAGCTTTTGTCAGAACTAGTTCCATTCAGGTTAATAAATCAGTATTATAAAATATCCATACAATTGTAGGCACAACTCCAAACCACCACAAATTTGTATTATCACACGGTAATTACGTGGAAAGCTAGAGAAGCCAGTTGGTCAGTCTGCCATCTTATTCAGATTATTTTATTTTTTCAAGAAAACGAAAAAACGCAGAACAAAAAATCACACCTACACCCAAAATAATCAGAAGTATGTAACAGCCAAAAAAAAAAAAAAAAGGCAATATGCCTCTTAAACACACAGAAATAGTTGAAATCTTTCCAGTTTATAGGTACATTTATAAAAAGTTCTACATACGGCTCCTCAGGTCTGTTGTCAGGATGTGTTTAGCAGCAATCAGAAGCTCCTTCCGGAGATGTGCTGTTTCAGCTGGACAATTGGAGAGCAACTGCAACATTCCTTTGACCATTTGCTGAGAATATTTAGCCACTAACTCCTACAACAAAAAAATAACAGGAGTACAACTATTACAACATTCTGTTCTCGCTTTACGTTTGCAAAAATAACATTCAATTAAGATTCATTTGTTGCTCTTTAACAAGTCTACTTCTAAAACTAAAATACAATAGTCATTAAACAAATACCCAGGGAGGGGGAAGGGAACATTTTTACTTTGCATTCACATGAGAATGCTTCTGAAAGGATAACCAAGTACAGCCCTACCTTCAAGTTTGCTACACAAACGCTCCTCTCTCCAGTCCCTGATGCACTGCAGTCATGCTCGTCACTTGCCTGCCATAAAGCAACTAGAAATCTGTTGCATTAAGTAACAAAGTAATAAAAATACATCCTACCTGGTAAATTCTGATGATGTAAGCCAGAAAAGACAATGTTTTAATCTGAGCGGCAATAAAATCGGCATACAATTCCTTGTTGTAAAGTTTATGTTGTCTGAAAGCAAATTGAACACAGCGGTTACGATTTTGTTCCTCCTCTTTTAATTCTTTCACTCAACAAATTCCCCAGAGTTTCAAATTACATCATCTTCTAGTGAGGTTCTTGCTTCACAAGGGAATCAAATCACCACAGGAGAGCCCTTTTTCAACAAGGCCTCCGCCATTCAAATTCCCAGCAGCACCTTGTGCTCCAAGCAGAAATGCACAGCCCTGAGGTAGCCACACAATTTTTAGCTTCCTACAGAAAGCCAAAGCCAATACAAATCATCAAATATTTGGCTCCTTTCCCCTAACTGGGGCAGTTTTTTTTTCTCCAAGCAATACCCCCTCCCACAGACTTGTCTGTCTCTCTCAAGCTTCAACCACTTATTCATCACAAATTTTATTAGAGGCATATAAGGGAAATATTCAGATTTGCTAATTACTTCATCTAAAGGACTTTCACTATTTTCAGTCAAATAACTGTTGCTACTTTTGAGATTAAAACAATATTTCAGGCCCTACTGAATGGCAGGTTTAAGTAGTTTATCACAAATATCATCAAAATACTTTCAAAATGCTCTTACCTTGCTTGAGCAGAAACTTGTATTATAATAGTGTTCATAATCAAGGGCACAAATTCAGCTACTACATTATGAATGTTCAGCTTGTAGAGCTTAAAAAAGAATAAAGTATTATTAGAGAAATTTACAAGTCACACTTGCAGTCAACTTATTTGAGAACTAATCAGAAAAAATTAAGACATCTCAGCAGCTCATTTTTAGATGATATTTTAATCTCAAGAATACATTACCTTCATTTTCACTAACATGTGAGCCAGAAGAAGTTAGACAAGCCATTCAGAAATAGGAAGTATTTACATGTAAAATACTGCAGTATACTAACCTGATACATGAGAACAACAATAATAGGTAGCTCAGCCAAGACCTTCAGCGATAAGGATCCTCTGGGAATTATTGAATGCTGAAAGAAAGAATAGATGCTTTATAAACAGCTTAATTATTAATTCAAAAAGTATTTAAAATCCAGTTTTACAAAAACTGTTCATTTTAATACCACTATACTTGGCAATACTAACATTTAAAAAGCACAAAATCACTTGGCATTATATTACATAAAAATCCCTTAATTACAGCTGCATAGAAAATACCTGAAAAGTTTCAACCAGCTTCTACAAATAAATTTGGATAAGAAAAACAAGCAAAAAAAAAAGAGCCTATTATGTTTACCTGGGCTTCTGATTTGTGGTATTGTGATACAGAGAGTCTCACAGCTAAGGAGCAGTCAGAATACTCACTGTTCTGGTCTCACTGTCCTCTCGCTCAGGGTTTACTTTCACCACGATGGTTGTGATCATTCCCACCATCTCAGGGGTAGGAACAGTGTTCTCCGGAATCACCTGAGGATTCTCAAAATACCGATTCTACGAGCAAAGAGCAGAAGAAAAACACAGTAATGCCACTAACAGTCAAAAGGCCTTTTATTATCCCCTTAGAACTGCTCCACAGAATTTTCCCCCGGAGCGGTTTTTCCCTCTCCGCCCGCGATGTTTGACCTTTCAAGGTCCGTCAGGGCCAGACACACAACCTGCGACCTCTCCCGCTACAGAGAGCAGGGAAAAGCACCCCCGGGGTTCTTTTGCTACACAAAAACATCCAAACAGTTACTCTGTATCAGGGGAGGAGGCTCAGACACCCACCTCCATCCCTTCCCCCAGAAAAAGACACATTTGGCTACACGGAAACAACAGTAGCCAACGCTGTGGAGCTTTAGTGTCTTATAAAGTTGGTCTCAATTTTCTCCTGCTGGTAATTACGTGCTATAAACAGAAGGTTTTCCAAATCAAAATCTAAATGTCTCCATTTTTAGATGTATTTTTGATAAATAAAGTCACTAAAACTGTATTTAATTTGGATCACCAGATACAAAAATAATGATGTCAATACCTTTAAGAGATAAAATTAAGGAATAACAACTAGTTTTCTGATTACAGCAAGGGCAATTTAAGAAACAAAAAGCTTACCACTACTTTTGGAAGTTCCTTGTAAATCTGTTTCACAAAGTCCAAAAAATGATGGATCTAGGAAGGAAGAAGTCAGTTTACCATAAATAAATTTAAAAAAAACCCCATCATTTTAGAATCTCTGTATTTACAGTACAATTACATAAAATCTCTACTCAACAGTACAGTATACTTTTCATGATAATCGAAAATAACCTGAAAGTGTCCTCCTATTTCCTTCAGTTACATCAACATTAATTCAAGTTTCACTTGGAAAAAATCCAATCCACCTATCATCTCAACATAGTTCCAAACACAGTGTTATTAGAAATAATTACTATGAATCAACTAAGTCTTCCCAGGAAAAGACCACGGAAAAAAGGCAACTTTCAAATACTCCTTGATGAGCTACAGGAGAGAAGAGGGGGGCAGGGGGAAGACAATCATAACATTCCTGTTCCAGGATTTTCCTTTCACAAACCAAAAAGGCATCAATTCTCTTCCTTCGTAAGGGAATTCTATTCCTTAGTTTGATCATATTGTCCACAAGCACTTTAACCAAGGACAGAAAGGTTTTAACAGTTTGGGTTTTTTTTCCCAGGGTTGGTAGCACTATGCAATCATTTTAAAAATTACCTAATGGTAAAAAAAAAAAAATTAAATATATGGTTACCACAACAGGTCAGACAACATAAAAGGACAGCAGGAAAACAAACCAAAAAACCCACTAGAACAAAACAGCAATTCTGAAGAGCATGGCAGTAAGTTCTATAGCATAACAAGATTTATGACCTACTTCTTGAGTGATTGCTGGTCGGAACTGTTTGTGCAATTCAATAATTATCCTTAGGCAAATCAGTACATTTTCTTCATTCTCCGTCTGAAAAAAAGAATCTTCAGTGAGTCCACTGCTAAATTCTTCAACTACTCTGTAAGTACTTCAAAACCCTATAAATTATATTCTTCTTAACAATCTAAAGTGCCCCATTAACATGGATTTGCATGAGCAAGATGCCTTTCCTTCGATACCTTCAGTCCCAGAGTGGCTAACATTAAATCCAACCCCATTGGAACAAAATCCAGAAGTTTCAACCACTCTGTACCATCAGACCTGTTCCCCTCAGACAGAGAGACCCATGTGGGGCTAATTTAAACACCTCTGCCTAGAGCAGGCTATTTTCTGGGAGCTTCAAATGACAGTGTTTTCAATTCCAAGAAAGAAAACACACTCTCTAGAATAAGCTCTCTGCCAGGAAATCTTGTCCAGCAAGAGAACAGTTCTCTGTATTTGTAGAATTCAAATTTTCAAAGGGCAGAGCAGAACACACAGAAAATCTGTTTGTGCTAAGAGATGACATGGGTGAAGTCATGATTGAAATAGTTTTAAAAAGAAAAAAAGTACCTCTAGAAATCTAAACATCACAGACAGGATATTTTTGGTATGAAGACGAAGATGTTCATTTGTTGGTATTCTGTGAATTATTTCAAGCACAAGCTTTCGGAGTTGCTGTAAAAAAAAAAATAAAGATATGACAGACCTTTTTTAAAAGCCCTCAAAACCCAACAACGGGTGCAACATATTTTTTCAGCTTAAGACCTCTGCATCCTTAAATAGGAAAAAAAAGCCATTTTATTTCATGTAGACATAGGCTTATATACAAATACATGCTTCCTACACATATGCGAAATAAGGGAAATGCAACAAATTTACATTTGAAAAATGAAAGTTTTGAAGCTCTTTTTAAGGAATGCAATTTTAAGTATTTAATGACAAAGATTCAACTTTTGCCTTTCATTCCTAATCCTTAGTAAAGTCAGTAATTTGTAACATAACAATGTGTAATATTTTTGCAAGAAAGCCAACCCTGTCACACCTCGTTTTTCCTCATTTTTCATAGAAGCCCAGATTTGCAAAGTTTATACGTCGCTTACTTAGAAACTGGGCTTTTTTCAATTTCACTCCAAATGACAGATCTATTTTTAACAAGGCTATCCATAAATCAGTTCATTAGGTTAATCAAGGACTTCATTGCAAAAAGACAAGAGATGTTCCACACAGTTTACCTGTGCTGGCTTCTCCTGCAGAAACTGAACTTCTCCATCCTGTAGAAAGGTGAGAAACCGAGGGATGATGTGTTCCAGGAATGTTGAATATTGAGGGGACGATGTCACATTCTAATTAAGAACAAAAAATGAGGAGAAAGATAATAGACATTACACAGATTAGATTTAGTTATATTCTGCTGACACTACAGAGCACTACCAGTGAAGCAAGCAAAGGGGAATACAAATTAATTCCTTTACTCTCTATGAAGAAATGGAGGAGGAAAATATTCACCCTCAAGCAAAAAATTTCTAAGAAACAAGAATCAAATGTATTAAATGTTTCCATCCAGAAACTGGTTTAGAAGGGCCATATATAGCTCTGCTACCCCAGAACAACACTCCAACAGCCAGCCCAACTGGCACTGCCACGTCGGTAATACTATGGGGAAGCACCTCAGTTATAAACCTCACCTCAGCAAGTCCCCCAGGATCATCAAACCATGTTCAGTTCTACATCCAAATCAATAATGCAGCCGACAGAACTTGGACATGAATTTCAGAACAGTCACATAACAACTAAGTATTCACCTAAAGTATAATTTCTGCTAACGGAACATTAACTTGTGTCCCACATTTTCTCTGCTGCTCATGTAAAATGATGGTCCATCACTATGCAAAAGATGTCACTGGAGACATCTCCACTCCCTACGTCGGATTCTGCATCTGACAACTCCTCTCTCACTTCTACACTATGGAACTACTCAGAGGAATCAGAAGGGCCTCTGTTTCGCAAGGGCACAATACACATTTGAACCAAATAAAGGAAAGCATTAAATACAGAGATTTCCATTTAAAAAATGGAAGAAAAATCTCTTACTTCACCTTTATTTAAATGCTTACTGAATAAAGATTAGGGCATGAAAGCTCTCTAAGTTCAAATGTAATTCCTTCAACAACCTGCCTAATTCCTAAATACAAACCTAAAATCAATGGCTTGTAACTGTTTAAATTATAAGTCACAAGGCACATGAATCTTTCAACCACATAAAATCAGAAATCAAAACAACATACACTAAGCACAAGAAAGGCTGCCACTGCAGAAGGTTGGGGGTTTTTTGTTGGGGTTTAGTTGTTTGGGCTTTTTTTCTTTTTATTTACCTCAAAATTCTCACTGACTTCTTGCATCATTTTCAACTTGGTTTCATCAGCTGAAAATGGAAATTGAAGCAAAAAAATGTAAATGCAAAACTAGATCATGAAGTAAAACACCAGGCTCATTGATCAAAGAAGCAATCAGATCTTATCAGTTTAGCTATCATCGCCCAATATAAGGCACACCATTCTCTCAAACAACCACCACACAACCACACACACACTGAACTCACTCACTTTGGCTCACGCAAGTATTGCTCATCACTTTGCTTCTTCAAAAATCAAAATTCAAAATTCAAAGTGAATTTTACATTGGTCTACTGCCTGAACAGTACTGCAACATTTGTGAAAGAAACTACTGAAGAACTGTAATTTTCAATAAGAAAAAACTCTCTTACGTGTATTGACATCTGTGAGAGCAGCCACAAACTGAAGGTATTTCTTCATCAAAGTGGTTTGGTCCACCACCGTAGGCCCTTGTGCTGAAACAAATGCCATCTTGGAGGAGGAAAGGTCAGCTTTCAGTACCTAAAATCAAGATCAACACACCTACAAAAGAATAAAGAAGTATTTGTTAGTTTATATGGCTGGTTAACAGCCGCTGTCAGATCACTACATCCATTTTTGTGAACTATTGAACGGGACCACCTTTTCCATAAACCACAGCTGTCATGTTTACTTAAGCTTACAAATACAGCGCCAAGCATGTACAGCACTCACTGCAAGAGGAATGCACTAAAAGATACAAGTTGTTGTTGGGCTCTTCCCCCCACAGCCCAAACATCCATGCGTTTTGCTTGGTTCCACCTCTCCCAGCAGCAGGCTCCAGGCTGGGGGATGCTGCCGACACCGCACACCTGTTATCCTGTCACCCAGGATCCCAAACTTAAGCTCCCCTCGGACACACCCCGGCGGGACTCACTCCCAGCGGTACCCGAAGTTGTCCACGAGCTGCCTTTCTCGCTTGTAAAGAAACCTAAAACCACATTCATCTTGGGGCACCGGCGGCCTCCTCGCTGCCCTGCACGATTTCTGTCCGCGCTCCTCACGACCTCCACGGCCCGGGGCGCCCCCAAACGCCCCCCGGGACCCCCTCACCTTCCCCGCCGCAGCGCCGCTCGCACCGGCTCCTCCCCGCGGCCAGGGCGCCGTCACGCCGGCCCCATCTCCGCCCTGCGAACAGGGGCACCCGTGAGCGGCACCTCTCCCGCCCCTCAGCGCTGCCGGTGCCGCGCTCGGCCCGAGGCCTCCGGCGGCGGTGCCGGCGGCGCTCCGGCCGCTTCCTCCTGCCCGCAGCGCGCCGGTCCCGCCC
>VZRE01010289.1:262307-286411 GCA_013396775.1 Cephalopterus ornatus | reverse complement strand
CCGGGGCCCCGGGAGAGCAGCGTCAGGGTCGGAATCGAAGCAGAGGGGGCTGATCCGCCAGGTGGAACAAAACCGCAACCAGGAGTGACAAAGGGCTTCAAATGAGGAGTGTAAAGAAAAAATAAAAAATAAATTAATTTTTAAATCCCACAGCCCACTGCGGGGCTCTGTTTCTGGCTCCCTGCGGCAGCGCGCCCGTCACGGGCCGTCCGGATCGCTGCGGGACCGGTAACCGCAGCCCAGGTGCCGGTAACCGCAGCCGAGCCCGTCCCCGCGCCACCGGGGCCTCAGAAACACCGACCCCGTGCGCGTCACCCCAAAGCACAGCATAAACCCCTCGAACCCTAAGGGCTGTCCCCGCGCTCTCCGCAGATGGGCGGCATTTGTGGGTTTTTTTATTGATTATTTGTTTAAACCCCTCGGCGGCTTCGCAGCCCCGTCACGCTGCCGACACGATCCCGCAGGAACTGCCCCCGGCAGAGGCGGGCTGGGCGCTGCCGCGGGGGAGCGGCCCGGGGGCGCGGACGGAGGTGCCGCAGCGCCGCGGGGGCAGCGCCGGCACCAGCGCGGTCAGAGCCGGTACTAGACCTGGTCCTAGACCTGGTACCAGACCTGGTCCCAGCACCGGCCCGTTGCCCCCGCGGCCCCCAGCATGGTGCGGCTGAGCTGCGTGATGCTGCTGCTCGTCCTCGGTGCTCCCCCGGCGGCAGGTAAGGGGCCGCGGGGTCGCGCTGGCATCGCCCCCCGGGAGCGGGCGAGAGGCTGCGGGGAGCGAGAGGTCACACATCAGCCGTGAGCCGCGTTACTGCAGTGGTTCGCTGCATTACTGAGGTGGTTCGCTGGCCCAGCTTAATAGCTATGACCGAGGATGGGGGCAGCTCCAGGCACCTTTCCACCACCCCAGACTTTATTCTCTGGCGCTGCGACCTTGGTGCCTGCAGTGAGGGTGGGGCATCCCGAGCAGCTGGGGTTCTGCTTCATGCATCTGACCTAAAAGTTGCACTTCAGCTCCCTCCGCTGACCCCGTGCCGAGGGTCGCAAGGCACCTGGGCAGCCACTGTCCCTAGATGTGGGACTCACGGAGCTGCGTTCTGCAGAGAGAGGTCAGGAAGGTAGAAGAAATCCCTGAATTGGATGGAATGTCTTGCTGTGCCGGTCACTCCCTGGGTGACCTTGGGTTTGCCACTGAATCTCCAGCTGCTGCAGCTGTTGAGCCGATATGGCCCTGGTTTGTGCAGCACCACGATAACCTCCAAGGAGAAGTGCTAGATAAGCATGAGGTAACCAGCTATTTTTTTCCTAAGTTCTGCTGCAGTGGAGCATAGCCTGAATATTCTAGAGACATGAAACCTCGCTGTGCCAGATTTCATCAAATCACAAGCATTTCTCTGTTAACTCAAAAAACTGAACTCGGGGCATTTCTTGTGCTGTGAAATGTGAACAGTGGAATCCTTGCTCACGCAGTAATGTTACAGTTCATTTCTCACAGTCCTTTTGCCTCCAGAATTGCTCAGCACCTCTGATGTGTAAAATAAAATGTGGGCACTAAGTAGATGCTTTGGAATCTCTTTCCACTCCATCCCAAGCTGATGGGTGCAGAAAAGCCAGCACAGGAGTTAGGCAACCCCAGTGCTTCCTTCAACATCACAGGTCACAGATGAGTGAAAAACATAGCTTCTGAAACTCAAAGGTTTGTGTCCCTGCTAGCAGTCTGTGGCTGCTGAAAGAGAGAAGGAAAGGCACCAGCATGAGAACCTCCCAGCTCTGCGGCTCTGCCCAGCACTGCTGGTGAGAGGAGAGCCAGGGAGGGAACGTGCTCCATGTTGGAGGCAACTGGATCCTGTTCCCAGCTCTGTCAAAGTTCACAGCTGTTGGTGGTTATTGCCTCTCCTCTTGTTTTGGAGTTTTAGGGTTGTTTTTTTGTTAATTTTTAACACATGCAGATCCTTTAATGTTGGTGCACCACTATTTTATGAAAAAATTGAATCTATCCTTTCCATAAAACCCAACTTCACTCACACTCCATCCACTCCAGTAGTTGCAAGAGCTGAAGTAAGTAGCTTGACTAAACACAGCAGAGAAGATAAAAGTGAGTCATTCAGAGCAGCAGAGGTGGTTCAAATGACTAGTTAAAATGTGTAAATAAATAAATAACATTAAAAATGCAATACAACAAGGTTTGTTCTGCTCTTTTTCTTCTCATTTCCACAGAGGCATATGGTCTAGAAATAACCAACAATGGTCCTGTCACAACAGGAGCTCAAGCTACTGTTCAGGCCACTCTAAGTGTGAAGAATGAAAATGTCACATCAGACTTGTATCACTTTAACTGGATTTATGCTCCTCTGATTCTGATAGAGAAATCTGAGCAAGGGTTAAACTCTGTAATTAATGTGACCGGAGAATTTCCCGGGACTTTTCCTGTATCTGTCTGGGTGACTCACAGGAACTGTTGGCTGTGTCGGCCAGTTGCTAGAAATGTCACCGTGCTTCAGATCACAGGTAAGATTTGGCTCTACAACCTCTACATCTTCAGGAATTCAGTATTCAGGGTGCTAGCACCAGGAAAATGAAAGCCAGTTGTAAATATGGCTCCTGACAACAGAGTTTGATTTGTGTAGCCCTTTGACTGAAGGTGGCTTTAGGTGGCATTGTACAATTAGTGCAGTTAGAGCCACACTGCAGTCTATCTACAGCCAGGAAGAAAGTGTGATCCTGACCATGTTTTCCTGCCTCTGCCACTTAGAGAACCTGAACTAGAAACCAGATGCTTCAACAGCTGCAGTTCACACATCAGCATTTTTCAGTGATGTCCAGATTCCTAAAACAATGCTTCCCAGCATTTCTACCTTTAAAGTTAGGATGACCAGCAGCAGTGACAGTCTGCTGATTTTCCCTGTTGCATGACACAGCAGATCTTGGGCCATCACAACAAACTAAAAAAACCAAACCCCAGCAAAATAAAAAACCTCCCCAAACAAATAAACAAACAAACCCCACCACCCCAAACAGGAAGGGAGCGTGTACTGGTTTGATACTAAATCTAGATACTCATCGTTAATCCCAGTTGTTTTTACATCAAGAGTAAAAGTTTATACTGACCTTAAGCAGTCCAGGATTATTTCTTAGTTCTGTTAGAAGTTTTATCATGACTCACTGTATAACCCTAAATAAGTATTTTAATTTCACTGCCTTGTTAACATATGTAACAATACAATAATAGATATAAAATACACTGTAACACTTGGAGTAGGACACAGAAAGACTCACGCAGTACATCTGAAATAATGTTTTGATACACACACAGAGCATGCTATGGAAGTGGCATATGATGTCATTCTTTTCCCACCTTATTACTCTGCAGAATTTATCACAGGGAATCTCACCATTGCCCAGATAGAAGACAGTGAAGTTGTCACACGGGGTTCTAGTTCCTCCACGGGTGCAGTGACCCGGATTTCCTTCTCTCTTCATGACCCAAGTCATTACTTCAAGTCAGCATCATTTGCCTACAACTGGGATTTTGGAAATGGGTAGGTGTGGTTAATTGATTGGCTTTAAGGAGTATTCAAGATGGGTCTGATTCAGATGCTCATCTAGAGAAAAACCCTGGTTAAATCACAGCACAAAGCATATGCCTTTGTGAGTTGGTACATCCTTGGCATGTCACCCTGGTGAATTCTGAAAATCAAAATTCACTGTGTGCTCACAAAATGGGGATGTTTAAAGACCTGGATTTCTTGTTCAGATATATGCTTACATGTATTACCGTGTGTGTGATGAGCCAAACTGAGTGAAACGGGATAAGTAGCTTATTGTAAGTTGTTATTTTAAAACATCATTGTGCCTGCACATCTCCATTAGCAGGTGTTTGTTGTGTATGTGAATAATTTGTGCACTTAAGTAGAATGGAAGCAGTGGCTGGGCAATAAGGAGCTGTTACTGTGACCAGCTACCCATAAATATACAATAGGTTGGCGAGGAGCTTTTAAAAGCAGAGAGTGTCTCAAATAATACACAGGTGCACTTTACCAAGGGGGAACAGCACTCAGAGCCATCACAAATAAAACCATGGCTAAAGCCACTTGGCAGCAGGGAGGAAAAAACCATTCATTTATTTTCCTTCTTTGAAGATGAATACATAGATAGGCAAAGAGAGACGTGAGATGTAAGCTTTAGTCTCTGAATACTATTTTTTTTCTTTCTTTCTTTCTCCCTCCCACACCTTAGTTTCAGTTAACTTATAGTCTGCCTGCTATGAAGGTTGTTTTCATAATATACTGACTATTTCTATTTCGCTTTGTGAATTCTTTTAGCATTATCTTTAGTTTCTTTGGTTAAAAATGCACAAGTTTACTCCAGATCTTATACTGATTGTAGTTCTGTAGGTAATGCCATAGACATGAATCATCATTGATATGAGCATAAAGTAGAATTACAATCACAGTGACTGGAGTCTGTAAAGAAAATGAATTAGAACTTGTCCAATTTTAAACCAGAAATCTGCAAGCACTTGATAAATGGCAATTTTGATTCTAAACCTTTTCCTGTTTCACACAGAGTTTACCAGATTACCAAGGAACCCTTTGTCTACTGTAACTGCTCTTCCATGGGGAATCGCACCGTGCATCTGAAAGTCGTAGCTGAATGGGAGCAAATTGGAAGCATCATCCACGAAAGAGAAATTATGCAGAAAACTGGTGATTTTACCACAGCTCTGGAGCTCTTGGGTAATTAAAAAACATTTTGCATGTTCAATCCATAACTTGCTATATATGTACAGATAAAACCTCACTTTAAAGTGGTAACACAACTTTAGCATAATTTCACGTGCAAGAACTGGCCAACGTGATTCAATGAAGTGTTTCCATTGCAAAATGGACTTTGTGCTCTTCTAGTGCAGAAAAATGGGGGGAAACACATAAAACCTCCTGTCTTTTTAATCTACAATAAAAATTTACTGTCTTTTTTAAAAGTCTCACACTTAAAACAATAAAATGTTGACCATAACTTATGCTGGATTTGTCAATTTATACCAGCTAATCCTAAACAATACGTAGGTTAAAGCAAGCATTAGGAAAGTCTCATTGATTTGGTCAGCTTCAGAAGTAAATAAACATGGAAGTAAAAACGTAAAGAATTAATAAAGTAGTTGATCATCAAAAATTCAGAAAACTTACAACATCTCTACTGGTAGGATTCATTTTTGGGTGTGAGACAAGTATTATTATTTGTGTGACTGATGGAGCTCAGATCTGTAAAGTCTGTGAAAACAAGCCTTCACTGGAAAACCAGTGAGTATCAAGTTTACATGTGGAGTGTGACACGATGGCTTTTTATTTCTTTTCAGATGCTGTTAAAAGCATTAATGTAGTGGGCTCCAGAGAAACTCACGTGATGGAAAACTTGAATTTATCTCTTCATATCAATGGCACGTAAGTAGCACACAAGACTTCATTCCCCAAAAAGCAAAACCAGCAAAAACCATTACAGGCAAACCTGAGATCACTAAAAGCTTGGTAACCTCCTAGTCACAGGACTGGGGCTGATGCAATAGGAGTTTAAGATAGAGAAGCAATAACAAAGGCTTGAGAAATGGTTTATCAAAAACAAAGCTAGAAAATGAGCTAGGCACATAAACATGCTGCTTTCTTTAGCAGAGAGTGTCATAAAGAGATAAGAAACAAAATACTAATAAAATAGGGCGAAGAAAAGCTCTGTCTGATGTCAGAATCAAAGTCCATAGTGCATAAGGTGAGTTTGGGCAGAATCAGTTGGAACAGAGGCCTGGAAATGTAAGTAAAAAGCATCAATTAGACATGGTGAGAAGCCACATGGCCATACAGTGCATTGCACTAGATTGTTTGATAACAAATAAAAACCTTTTGTTATTGTAAGGGAATGCTGTGGTCCTTGCAATTAATTTACCTTTTCCAGCTGTTATCCCATTGTCCAGAGCTCATCTTACATTCTTTCCCATTTCAGTTGCAGGGGTTTTTGTAATTAGAAAAGTCTTGGGTTTGCTTCAGTAGCATAGACAATGATTTCTGTGTGAGAAGGACAAAGAACAAACAACTTATACTCCCTTGGAAGTGCAGGAAAAAAAGCTTCCTTTTATCTCTTTTGGAGAGTGACTGTGGAGTTTTCTACACACAGTGGCCTGCCGGTGACCCACACAGGTATTCAGCTCTCAGCTGAAAGACTTACCTTCATAGAAGCACCACAAAGAACCTTTTCATTTGGCAAATGCTGTAAACCAAACAATTGTGAGGTTAATTGCTTCTCTATTTGTATTTAGATTACCTTCATTATTTTCAATTAGATGATATTTGTTTAACCAAGCTCTCGCTCTCACCTGAAATTTTCGTGAATTTTTCACCTTTTTCTGTTGTGTTTTTTTGCTCTTTTCCTCTCAGCCCACCACTGGCACTATGCTGGCTTATAAAAGCCGAGTGCATTCCACTTGAAGGTGACAAATGCCATCTGGTGGAGATCAGCGGTTCCTGCTACAATCTCAGCCACACCTTCAGGGACGCGGGGCAGTATTGCCTCAGCATCAGAGTGGAGAACGGCGTCACGATGCTGCAAACCTACCACGGGATAAAAGTGTGGCCAACAGGTGAGGAGCAGGGAGAGAGAATCCCACCTGCATCTGATGAGTGAGATCTCTCTGACTAAGAACTGACAGTCTTAAACAGGTCAGGGACAATTAAGAATTAACCAGCCTGCAGATGATGATTCTGGAAACTTTGTATAGATCCCTAAAAGGACAGGAATAAGAAGAGAAAAGAGAGCTTATAATGTGCCTGCTGTAATTGCTCGGAGCTTCTTGCAGTCTGCTGAACCCTTAGTCCCAAGAGTGTCTTGAAGCTAGTAAGTTTTCTGGGAAGGCTATATTACTTAAATTACATATTTTGCAGTTTAAGTAGTCCAGCTTTTGTAGTTAGAGAGGATAATTAGGAAAATATACGTCTGTCACACTCACTTAATTAAACAGTCTCAATTCTCCTTTTAGTTTAGTTATGGGGGTTTTGAGAGTAGATTTCTCTAGGCCTCCATTTCCTTACAGATTTCTGTCCCTCCTGCCAGCGATCCCTGCTGGCTCCCCCCTGAATGGTCACATGTGCCCCTCTTGGGTCCCCAAATCATCTGGGAAAGTGGTTAGGTGGCCAGGTGAAGAGGACAGAGAGCAGCCAGGCTGTGATACAGAACAGTTACCTCATCTCACCGTGGGCAGCACTTGTGTACAGACAGGGCAGATCGCTCCAGAAGGCACTGCTGCGCAGTCAGGGCTAAATCCTCTGTCCTGGAGGCTGCTGTGAAAGTGAAATAATCCTATCCTTTCCTATCCTCTTGAAGTACCACAGAGGTACAAACACCCTTGGGAGTCAGGGCTAAGATGAGTAACTGGGTGGGGGATTTTTAGTCTTTTCAAGAGAAAAGATGGGTAAAAAGGGAAAGACCTTTTCTCTCTTCTGAGATTTGAGAAAGACCTAGAGTGATCCAGGATGGAAAATTTATTCCCTCTTACACACACCTCCTGTGTTCTAGAAATACAAGAGCTTCTCCTAAAACTTCTCCATCTTTTCCTTCTCACTGTTGCCTCTTCTCAGGGTATTGTATCACTCCAGAAATGTGTCCTTGTGCTCTTTCCTAGGGATCCACCCAGCTTTCTTAGTCCTGCTCTGCATCGCTCTGGTTTCAGTGATGCTGCTACTGGTGCTGTACACGATCTTTCGAAGTAACACACAACAAAAAGATCTCGTGGAGGTATTCAGTTACTCCTACTTTGAGCTGGGACACTAATTAAGTATCTTTCAGCCATGAAAGATATTTAATGTGACAGGTTCTGTAATCCCCAGACAAGTGGAGCGGGAGGGAACATTTCCCTGGTATGTGTGATCTGTTCCACCAAAAAATCTGAACAGTGTAAGCACTTTAAGCAACAGGCATGTGTTTGGTTTACTGCAGAGAACTCTAAATCAAAGTTTCCATGAGCAATTTGTTAATATTCTCAAGCAGATGCTTGCACTGAAGTATCTCTTCCGGAGGATCTACGTCACAGTAGTTACACAAAAGAAAGCAAGGAGATAGTGCAAGAGGATACAGGGTAATAAAATAGGAGGGATACGTTGCCTAAAACAGCACTGAATTGTTACCTACCCCTAGTATGTGATCTTCATCTCCCCAGCTCCCTTCCAGATTTGATACACCTTTCATTTGCTACAAAATATGTTCGTAATAAGCATGAGTTCCTAAATTAAAAGTAGTTTTCATGGTACTTTGCAAAGTACCTAAAACCCTTCACAGTGTGTCACAATGTGAATAACCTACCTGTAGAGAGACTGCCACTGCCTATGAGCAGCGGGTATGAATAACAAATCTCTTTGAAGTTGGTGACTTGACTGAAAATGGCTGAGGACCAAGTGCCATTTGCCAGAAGGAATGAAACTAAAAATGGGCTCTTTGATGTTCTTTTTACAGGTAGCTGACTTTGACTTTTCTCCACTGTCTGATGAACATCTGCCTAATCATTCCAAGTCAGGCTGTGGCCAACTATGTTGCAGATCATGTTTTCTTCAGTCATCAAATGAAGCTGCCAGGGAGAGTCATGAACTCCGACATTCTTTTTACAAGCCAGTCAAAATGTACACACAGTGAAGAACTCAACTGCACTTTGGTTGCACTGTCTAACTTTCTCACTTATCCTAAGTTAAAAGCCCAGTGCTGCACAAATGGTTTGGGTTTGCCAGTGTAATGAGGTTCACGATTTTAAGTCCAGCACTTGATTGTTTCATTCTCTGAGCTAAAAAAGAAAAGTAGCTTTGTATTTTTAACTTATACGGGTGTGTACATTTACAGCTGTAAATGCAGCATTTTATTCTTATGAAAGATTGTTTTATGTGCAGGTTTGCTAAACTCACTACCTCTTGTAATTTTTCTGTTCCTTCTGCTATCTGTTTCAAAGAAGAAAATGCTTAAGACGAACATACCTCTCTTTCCTATGTTACAACAATGTTACTGGAAATGGAAGTCACACAAAATGCTGTTGAATGAGTATTTCTTCTCTAAGGGAACTGGTGTGTCCAGGTTGAGAAGGGCCTAGGTGCTTCCAATGAACCAGACCACCTAATTATGTTGGCTTTTTTCCTCCTGTCGTAAAAGACCCCCTTTTTAAGCAAATGGACTTCTCTCAGACTGTAGTGGCTGATGACCTGCTCTTGGAGAGCTACCTGCTAGCAGTATTTTGGTGTTTTACGAGGGTCCACGTCTTTGTGAAGTAATACACCACTCTATCCTTTTTGGAAACCTTGGGGTTTTTTCCAGGCTGTTCATTCTTCTTTTCTTTCTCATATTACTCCCCAACTAGTCATTAAAGCTGCTCCTCCAAAAAATGCAACAACCAGTAGCTCAAAGCTGCTCAGCAAAACATTCGGTTTGAATTCATACTCCATGCTCAAGGCTGTATGAACTCCGTGCCTTCTCCATCATCCACTATCAGCTTCCTGCTCTGCCAGGCTTTGCCCCCTGCTATGAGACATTTCCGAGTACCCTGGAGGCTTTTAAACATAAGTGCCTCTGAGGCCATTTGTTTTTTTAAATGTGACACACTTTCCCTACCTCTAATTTAAAGCCTATGGGTATTGTGGGCTTGGGGTTTTTCATAATTTCTCAAATGTACTGATTGGGAGATAATTGTCTGAATGTGAGGGCATTTACTGTGAGGATTTTGGGGTGCTCATCTCACACATTCAACTTCTGTGTTTCCTTAAAGAAGCCCAGAGCTTCAGTTCCCCTGTGAACAAAACTACAGGACCTCAGAAGGGCTCTGTTGATTAACTTCATACATTTAAAGTAGAATAGGATCATTTAAGATAACAACTCCTATAAACACCAGGTTTTGTACCCAAAAAGTACCTTCCAAGGCAGAACTTCTCTTGTCTTTTTTTCTAAAGAGAAACTGTATTTCTATGCAAGCTTGTTGATGAGGAGTGGTGTCCTTTGTATTCCTTCTCAGTGCTCTGGTATCAGGCTCTTATCTTCATTCATATTCAGTTACTGTTAAAAAATGTGCCTCTTTTTAGCAAACAAGCTGCTGTGCCTGAGAGCTTCGGTTTTATTGTTTATTCCTGAGATCCCAGGCCTCTGAGCTGCCAAAGGTAAAGAGACTCTTTTTGGGATGTCAGTGTTGTTGGTAAATGGCTGCATGGTCTTTGGGCACTGAAAAGATTTCTGATATGCAAAATGCAGCTCAGAGTGACAAAGCCCCAGACAGATTGCACAGGGGCTTTCTGCAGCCAGAAGTTTAGTTTGGGCTTCTTTTATTACATTTTATTACCTTTGTGACAGACGTGTGGCCCTTGCTCTTGTAATACACTTAAAGACAACCCCTTGACATGGTAATGAATGTGTAAAAAGCCCTTTCTTCTCCATAATGCACCCCTAGCAAAGACAGTATCTGTGAGAGCAGGCAGATACGTGAAACAGGGGTCATTTGGGTTAGAGAAAGATCATATAAAAGGAGTAAGACCTATGCTCTGCCCCTTTTTCCATTAATTTTTTTCCAGGTGATTCAGAGGGTATCATGGGGTGTTAGAACACAAACACTGCTGCTTTGGGTTTTACCTTTGTTTGTGCTCTCCTCAGTATGTCCAAGCTGAGATACGACTGATCAAGTCAAAAAGAGTGAGACACGGAATTAGTGATATGAAACATCAATAAAAGGCCTAAGAAAATCCCCAAATTCCTATTAAGGAAAGCAAAGCAAATGTCCTTCAGAAGAATATTGCCTCTTACTCTCTTCCTAAAATGAACAAAGGATGGCAAAGGAGTCAAATGATTCAGAAGGGTAAAAAAGATAAAGTGCTGCAGAGTAGAAAGTCAACACTATCAAATAGTGGAAGATACTACTCAAGAGCTGATGGAAAAGTATAGAGGTTAGAAGGAAAGACTCTCTGGCAAAAAATAAGCAGTGGAGAAAGTACACTTTAAAGGGCATGTCAAGAAGCAAATTAACCAAGAAAATTTAAACAGCCTTAGCAAATTGAGGTATAAGTATGAGAAATATTCACACGAACGTGTTCTTGAATCCAGTATGAAACTGCTTCCTGCACAAAAGACTGATCTGTGGGTTCGATAAATGCATCTGAAATTGAAGACAAAAGGTAATTGAGCGGTTCAGGATATAGCAAAGAGATTAGTGGGACGTAACAAGGAGCAGTAGGAGGATTCATTTTATTAACCTTAGAAATCAATGACCTGAAAAAAGGAATGTTCAGCATAACGATCAAACTCACTGATTCAAAACAAGAGTCCGGTGAGTGCAAAGCCAAAGAGAGATTAAATTCAGGTGATAAGCAAGAGTGTGGGCAGATAAAAAGTTTAGGCAATCAGAATTAGTTACAAGAAAATGTATTTGAGCACAAAAATGTTCTGGAAATGCATTGTATAAAAACACACAGTAAAGCAAAAGAATTGCTTTTATTCTGTAATTTGTCATGTAAACAATGGTGTCGGTTTGTGCAGTAGTTATGAGGGCAAATTGAACCTTTATCTTCACAGCAGAACATGAGGCTCCGTGGCTAAACAGGTCAAGGCTGAATTCTGTTTTTCATCTCTGGAAAGGAGATTACACAGCCCAAGCTGTGACAACAATTTGAAGTCACAAGACCTCTATCATGTTTCTGTGTGCTGTAGGAATGGAAATTCTTTCAGCAAAAGGAAGGTGAAGAACTTCATATTTAAATGCTCAGCTTTATTATTAGATAATCAGCCAACACTTCACCTTGATTTTGTAGAGCCAGTGCCAGTTTCCGTGGAAACTGAAATGCCATCCTGCAGCTGTCACAAAGTTGTTCAAATCCTGCAGATCTCAGCTTTGACAGCACACCGCTCACTAGAAATGTGGGTTTTTAAATTACAGCCACTAAAGTGGGGAATGCAGAAGTTCCAGAAACTTCTTTCAGAGTGGGTATACTTGTTGCCAGCATATGTAATTCCTACAGCAGTGTGCACAAAGAGAGCAGTCACGGAAGATCATAGAACCATAAAATGGTTTGGTTTGGAAGGGACCTTAAAGATCATCTTGTTCTAAATCCCTGCTATGGGCAGAGACACTTTTTACTATCCCAGGTTGCTCAGAGCCCCATCTGTGGCCTTGAACACTTCCAGGGATGAGGCAGCCACAGCTTCTCTGGGCAACATGTGCCAGTGTCTCACGACTCTCACAGGAAATAATTTTTTCCTAGTATCCAAGCTAAACCTACTCTCTTTGAAGCCATTCCCCCTTGTCCTTTCACTCCAGGCCTTTGTAATCAGTCTCTCTCCATCTTTCTTGCAGGCTCCCTTCAGGTACTGGAAGGCTGCAATTCAGTCACACTGAAGCCTTCCTCAGGCCGAACAACCCCAATTCTTTCAGCACTCCCTCACAGCAGAGCTGCTCCATCCCTCTGACCATCTTGGTGCCTCCTCTGGGCTCGCTCCATCAGCTCCACGTCCTTCGTGTGCCGGGCCCCTGGAGCTGGAGGCAGCTCTGCAGGTGAGGGCTCACCTGAGCCGAGGGGCAGAACACCCTCCCTCGATCTGGGTGTTTTACGAAACACCACAGTTGTACAACAACTAACACAACCACAGGAGCCAATTTTACCAGAGCACTAGGAAAAGACTACCCCAGCCAAATAATTTTCTAAAGCATTTACTCACGGCAGCCCTCGGAGGCAGGGGAGTGATATTATCACCGTTCGCAGGAGGCAAGAGAGAGCCGTATAGAGATACGGCAGCTCTAAACACCTGCATAAAATTCGAGACTATGAAGGTGATGACCACCTAAGCTAAGGCGGGTCCTTCCCGCGGCCCGTGGAGCGAGGAAAGCCCCACACCCAGGTCTCCCTTTCCCCACAGCCCGGTCCCTTCCCGGGCCCGGTCGGGCCGTGAGGCGAAGGCGCGGGACGCGCGGCAGGGGGCGCGCGCCGCGCGGGGATGTCCCTCAGCCGCCGCCGCCATGGCCGCGCCGAGCCCCAGCAGGGCCTCGTGTGGGGCGGCGGGAAAGCGCGGCCGGAGTCGGTGAAACAAACGCGGCTGTTATGCGCAATGAAAGTACCGCAGGGCTGGGTGCCGCCCCAAGCAGCCGTGAGACATGACTCTGAGTCAGGGCTGCACGGAAGCACCGCCCCGTGTGGGGCGAGCCCCGTGTCCCTCGCTGGGAAGCGAGGCACGGATGGACGGACTAAACACGTCCCGGCGGTAACGCTCCTGGAAGAGAACTTTCTGTGCTTTATTCAGTGCACTTGACACAACGAGGCCCCGTCCCACCGTCCCTCGCACCAGCGGGACACGCACGGCAGGACTGGAAACGGGAGGGACATGGCCCGTTCCTGTGAACCAAACCCCATCGCTGTCCATGAGGGAGAGTAACTGTGAAGCGTAGGATCATTTATGTCGGAAATTACGTTTAAGATCATCAAGCCCAACCTTTAACCCAGCACTGCCAAGGCCACCACTAAACCATGTCCAAAATGCCACATCTACAGATCTTTTAAACCCCTCCAGAAATGGTGACTCCACCACTGCCCTGGGCAGCCCGTGCCAATGCTTAACAACCCTTTTGGTGAAGAAATTTTTCCTAATATCCAATATAAACCTCCCCTGGTGCAACTTGAGGTCATTTCCTCTTGTCCTGTCACTTGTTACTTAGTAGAAGTAGTGATCTTGGTGAAGTTTCAATCTACAATGACTTATCTTAAATTAAGGAAAATGAAGAAAGCAGCACACGGTATAAAACACAGCTGAGTGTAAACATTTCTTGAAATCACCTGGAGGTACCCATCACTTCAGTGGAAGTTCTCAGAAACAGAGAAGCAGAAGAGGCAGCAAACAGGCATTTTCTGGTTTAATAATTCTGTAAATTCGGTCCTTCCTGATAATATAAATTAGGACTTTGTTATTTAAAGAATCTTTTCTAGACATAATTTAGATACAAAATGAGAACAGATCACAGCAACAGAAGTTCTCTTATCTGATCAAAAGCATGGACTTAATAGCAAAAAAATTCATATTATGCCATAGGTTTTTAAAGTCTTTTCAGTCTCCTGTGCTTAATCTATTCTTCTTTCATTATATGCAAAGCACTTACAATATTTTGAATGAAATCAAAAAGGAAAAAATAATCTAAAAATCCAAATGCACTTGCTAATTAAATAGCAATGCCCCTACTTTCATTCAGCAGTCTCGATAAATTACAGTGTTCCCATACTAATTAACTTCAAGTTTAATGGATTTCCCTCACCACCCCAAGCTATGAAACAAAACACAACATGCTCAACTTTACAAAAACAAGTCAATATTGAAACTGGATGCTTTGCTTCAGCAAAGCACTCAAACGTGTGTAAGTGCAAACAGAGGGTCAGACTTGGAGGAGCAGCTCCTTGGAGTGGTGGAAAGCGTCCAGTGGAAAGGTGAGCAGCCTCACTTCAGAAGGAGAGCCCAGTTCTCAGGACCCCACCAAACATCTGCAGCGAGTACCTGTGCCTGCAGAGCTGATGTCTAGTGCAAGAACGCACTTTTTAGCTCACTATTGGATTTTTTCCACTTGCAAAGAATCCAGAGCATCTTCGTGGGTCACAAAAGGACTGGTTTATGACAGGCAGCATGGAGTGTTCTCTGCCACCCCAGATAAGTGCCCCATGCAGGAACATTGCAGCCACAAAGGCAGAGAGAGCTGCATTTCTGAACTGAACACCAGCAACACAGAACAGTTCCTGGGAGGCTCTGTATTGGCATGTTAAAGTGTTTCATTGTATTAATTGCACCATTAAAGTAAGGTTACTATTCTGTTACTAAATAATCTGCATATTGGGCAGTTGATCAAGGTTATGAGAAAGGAAATTTGAGTTAAAATATTTTGAGAAAACATGAGAGCAGTCAACCAAGACTGTATTAGAAAATGAACAGCAGCCCCCAATCCCAGGAGGAAGAAAGATGGGTCAGCATAGTTTCCCTGAACCACCAGGGAAACACTTGGATTTTTGTAACAGCTTGAGTTTTGAATCTGAAATTACTCCAGGTAGCTCTACGTCTGGCATTTTGAGTTCTGTGAGTGATTTTTTTTGCCTTCTAGCAGCAGTAGAATAGTAATGCTCTACCCTGTCAAACAACTGCAAGATTCCACTTACAGATAAAATTATTCATACTCGGTAAAACGAGTGTTTCATATCACAGGTCCACCCCTGCAGAAGGAGCGAGGCATCCATTTCCCATGGATACCTTTCCACAGATAGGAGCTGCATTCTGAAGTATCCTTAAGAATGATCCAGAACACAGAGTTTGGATGGGGAGGAGAAAAACTTTCAGGGCAAGTGGATTTGCAAATAGCCATTATTTTTTTCAGGTACGACCATATTTTCTCTGATTTGTTCTTTCCTTTTCTTTGGCTTGGTAAGAAGTAGTGGGGAAAACCTGCTTGCAGACTGAAAGACACCATATAATTAAAGTATTCTATTTAATTCTGTAGGAACAACATCAATTTTCCTAATACACTGTGTGAAATGTGAAAAATCAGGTAAGAAGTGCATACATTTTTTATGAACAGGAGGACCCTGAACTATTACTAATGAAGTACAGAAAGAAAAGACAGGACTCTCAGTAGGGAAATATCATCCATTAAATGTCTCCCTGGGGATCAAATGACACTTACAATTGAGAGACACTAACTACCTCCTACATTTCAATTGGTTACCAGCAGGAAGCCTATTTGTAGAGATTTGTGCTGCCTGTACTCTGTTAGTGTAAGATGCCACATTAATATTTTCTGACCTTTGCAGTAGATATTACATTTTTTTTTTCACAGACCAGCAGTCTGATTTTACCTTTTAAAACCGTCGATCCTGGTGAAGAATGAGCACAAGAGCAACCCTGTGAGTGTGCACAGGCCTGCTGAAGTCAGGGGAGCTGCTGAACACGTGTACTGAATGTTTTCTGATCAGGGCTTTAGTTACCCTTTACAACAAGACTTCCATGGTTCTTTTTGTAAAAGCATACCTGACTTTTGCTAAATACCCATCACCAGAGATCAAAAGGCTTTTGAAATATGTCCCTGAAGAAAAGCAAAAAGTGAGAACTTAGAAATTCATTTGTTTCAAAACTGATTAATCAAAGGCAGCTCTTTGATCAGTAAAGGAAGTTGTCGGTTCCAAAACAATGAGCACTTTAATAGGGAACGATTACACCTTCTCTGGGTTTATTGTCCTTGAGGCAGGTATGAGGCTCTCATGGGTGTCACCATCAGGGCTGACCACTGAGGCACATCTACTTTGCAGTGATGTACCGCCTGAAAACTCAACAGCTCCATCCCATGTACTAACTGCTGTCTCCTTTTGGCTTCCACAGAATGTTTGCAGTAGAGCTCCTTGTGGTCTTATTTACATATATATGTGTATGTGTATATATACACACACATACAGGCATATGCATGGATTTCTGCAAAATCTACTGCCACTGGAGTGAGAAGCGCGCGGTGATTCATTCCTGCAGTGGATTTTACATTTTGACTCTTACAAAAAAAATAAAATAAAGCCAAAACACAAATAGCAGAGATTAAATAGCGATGTCAAGGTCTGAGAGGAGAGATTATAGATCCCACATCCACAGATGTTTGCAGCCACTGACAGTTCTGTGATTTAAAAAGCTGTTCTTCCATGTCATTGCAGGACAGGCAAACGTCTGCCACAAATAATCAACAGCTCCTACCCTCAGAGCTGAGTTTGGATCAAAAGGAGCCTGTCCAATACTTGCCAATGCCTGTTGCAGAGGTGGTCACAGTTCAGTGACAGGTGAACTGAAACTGTGCTCTGGTGTCAAGAGCTCTTCAGGATGTAAGGCACAATGAGGACACTTAATAGCCACACCAGACCAGCAGGAATTCACCCCTTGCACTTGCTCATTTTGAGTTACCACAAGGTAATGAATTGCCAGTGACTTTGGGAGCATCACAGGGGCAATTGGAAAGCAATGGATATATAGTTGTTATTAACAACCAGCATTCTGCTGGTTTTCACACTCCAGACTGAACACAGATGTGCAAATTATGTAAAAGCAAAATAATTCCTGGGGACTGACTGTCATGTAAGGTGAAATAACTCCAAAGCAAGCTTTTAAATTAAAAAAAAAAAAAAAAGATCTGCAATATCAGGACATTACAAAAGGACTTGCTGTCCAGAAAGAGACAGGAAGCATAGCCTCCTTCAGGGAAATATCAAAGTGAAACAAAAAGCATTAAAACTGTGAGGCAATTCTACGACTTTGGAATTTTCCGGGTAACATCTGTGCTTCTGTAAAACATACTCCTGAGAGTCAATGAGAAAGACAACGGTAATCAACTGTGTACAACATAACAGGGAGTTTTCAGTAAAGGTGGGTGTCATTCACTGGCGGTGACAGAGCCGCCTAATCACCCTCTGAAAGCGACGAAGCTAACGCACAGCGAGAGGGGTGTGAATTCACAGCTCGTTAGTTCCTCTGCACTCGTTTTTCAGGTAGATGCTCTTCCATGTGAGTTGCCATCAGCCTCGGAGCGCTGCCCTCCTCCCGCTCCCGCTGCGCCTCCGGAACACTCACTGGCATAGGATCTGCCACGCTGGGCAAACCACGGGAGCATTCCCGAATTCACATCAGCCAGTCCCCTGGGGCCAGCTCACACCAAACAGACGGCCAGTTTGTGCCAGCTCTGCTCAGGTTGCCTGACCAAAAGCGCCTATGCTCGGGCAAACCTGCCAGCAAAGAGGAAGGGGCAGCAGCCTCTGGCAGAGGAGCACTGAGGAACACCTTCAGCAATAGCATCTTCTGTCTGCTCAGCTGAACCTGCAAAGGGGCATCTGTCCAAGGCCTCACTGCACTTTCTGAGTGAAGTCAGCTGCTTCACACAGAGGAATTTGGGGCGCTAGCTGATGTGCTCTCTGTTCACACCCTGGTTTACTTGCTACTAATACAAGCTTTGAGGCAACTTACCTGTTTTCTTCCCTCTCTCCCCAGAACAACAAATTTACTGTCAGTAATCCAGGCAATACAGTGTCTCCTGGGTACAATGAACATCCAGATGTCCCCCTGCAAACCCTGGATGTGTGGCCACTGGTCTGCTGTTTCCTACAGTAACACATTCCAGCATTTGAACCAGCAGAGAAACCTGAAAGGAAAGAGAGCTGAGCAGCCCTGTTAGACTCAGTCAATAAGTGTACAGCAGCTTTGTCATTTTACAGAGCTGCATCTCCTGTTAAGTCCTAGACTCTTAGGGAGACTTGAAATACCAAATCCCATGCTCATAAATGTTGGACTGACTCCACTGTGGTCAGCTCTGGTTTACAGCACCCACGAGCCTAAAAAATGTTCAATCTCAAAGTGTTAAATACTCAGACGACCAAGGAGTCACAGGATTATTCAGGCTGGAGGGCAGCCCAGAAGTCTCCATGTGCAACCTGCTGCTCTAAGCAGTGCCAGCCTGAAGTCAGATCAGGTGGCTCAGAGCTTTGTTCAGTCAGGTCCTAAAACCCTCCAAGGATGGAAACTTCCCAGCCTTTCTAATAGCCTGCTCCACTGCTGGAGAGTCATCCTGGGGAAAACGATTTTCCTTATACTCAGTATGAACCTCTCCTGTACAATTTATGTCTGCCATCTCTGATCCTCCCACCATGCACACCAGTGAAGAGTCTGGCTCTGTCTTTTGGAGCCTTTACTGTCATAAGGCTTTTTCTTCTCAGGTGAAGGCTCTCAATTGGTCCTTATTGAATTTCATATGACTCCTGTAGGCCTTCCAGCCTATGAAGGTCCCTCTGAATGGCTGATCTCCCCTCAAGCTACAGACAGATAGCACCTGGAAATTGGTGTTACCTGAAAGCTTGATAAAAGCACACTCCATCATCTCCTCCAGGTCACTGGTAAAGGTCACAAACATGACAGGTCCCAGGACAGATGCTGGAGTACTGCACTTGTTACATACCTGTGAGTGTGCCTGGGATCAACAACCTAAACCACTCATTTCTTTTATCCAGAGTTGTCTGTCCATCCAGAATGTGATGTCCTTCACTAGACAGAGGAGTGTCTAGGAGAAAGTCTTGCTGAAGTCAAGGTAAAGGACAGGGAGGTTCCTCACCCACCCACAAGTCCTGTTGGTTCATCACTGAAGGCCAGCAGGTCGGGCAGGCATGTGTTCTCAACCTGTGCTACTGCTCACGAGGACCTTCCCCTCCTTGTGCCCACACTTTTGTCCCAAGAAGAACAGTTGCTTGATGCACAGGCTGTGGAAAATCCACCATTGGAGATTGCCATTCAACACCAACCACAAACAAGTTTAGAACTATCTACAGTCAAAGCATTTCTGTTACAAAGATGGCCATAATGCAGCAGATGGGCTGTGGGTTGGCTGGTGCCAGAGAGAGCCCTCTCCAAGCTGAGCAGGACCTACCAGCTAATATGGATCAGTCACAAGATGTGATGAGACACTTCCATCAGAAATTCAGACTTGGAAATAGTTCGTGATTAGCATTAAAAACTTAGCAGTTTTAAGCAGTGGGTGCATATAATAAACTGCTTCAAGAACAGACATACAAAATCATTTTTTTTTAAATAATTTTTCCACCCTAGAAGTTGCTGTTTCTTATACAACATCCCAAATTTTGATGTATACTGCGGCTGGTTCATAGTGCTGTATAATTTTTAAAACAGATGGGGCTTGTTTAGTTCCAAAACTCCCGAGTATGCCATTTTTAAATACAAATCTGGAAAATTTCCGCCTAATTTATGCCGCAAAGATACCCTGATTTCGTAGCAGCTGGATCTGTTTCCCTAAGTCATATAGTCTCTGAACACAGCCTGTACCTGCATACACACATCGATCTTCAAGACAGATACAGAACCACGGAATGCAAATGTTTCCTCAGTGTACATGTGGGACAGCATTACTACTTGCATGAGATTTTACTTGGGCTTTTAAGGCAGGCCTGGCATGAAGGATTCACATTCCCTCCTTTATCTATGCAGCACATGTACACTTGTGAAAATGGTGTAGAATTCTTTGAAGCTTTACTTTTCTTATTTTAAGCAAGACAATTTTTTACATTCCTTTAGCATTATAACCAAGTGCCTTAGTACCATCTGCCAAATTACTCACATGGAGCCATAAAAATAATCTAATATGCCTTTTATTTGCTGGTGAGTGCCACAATTTAAAATATTTCTAATTCAGATTTGACATGGCTACTAATCAGTGCTCAATATCAGAGGACAAATTAGTATTTTCTCTTTCCAATGATATATAGCACTGCAGCATTCCAAAAAATACAACATATAAGTTATCAGCCCAGCACTGAATCTTACAAGTCATGAAGTTTTGGAGCATGACCTTGCATTGTTCAGATGTGGGAGAGCCTGCAGAGCCACAGCCACAACATTTTAAATGTGATATATTTTGTAGCCTAGAAATGCTGGAGATATATATGGCTATATATTTTTTAAAATTGCTTCCTTTCCCTTGAAAGGAAAGAAAGATTGTTAAGTGGTTTTATTGTGGCACAGAGGGAATCACACTGGCTCTGAGAGGAAATAACACTGCAATCAAAGAGCTTTCAGGAGAGCATCAAGGATCCAGTCAGGTGCACTGAAATGACTCCTCAGCTTCCCTCCATGGATTTGAGGACGATGAGCTCTAGTGCTCTGGAGGAGTCAGAGACACCACGAGGGGAGGGAGGAAAACAAGGGTCCTCACATTCCAACACTTTAAATTCAGTTTGCCTGCAAACTCACTAAACAATCTGAAAGCTAGGGCACCAATAGCTACAATTGGCATTATCCTCCTCTCTCTAATACCTGAATACAGCATTTAATGCCAGGTTCACTGACACAGCCTGAAAGACAACTGTCACATAGACAATCTGACAAGAAAACAGAAAAAAAGGAAAAAAAAAAAGTGTCTTTATTTTAGAGGGTTAAGAGGAATGTGCACATATTAAAGCATTTCTATCTTTTTTTGCAAAATTGTGCCAGTAGTGCCTGGACATTTTTAGAAGCCCAGAGAGTAAGTAAGGCCATGGGCATTACTGAAAGCCAACAAAACAGGAGGAGTCCTAGCAGGAACAGCCCTACCTTTGCTTTTGAAAGGTGTCTGTCTACGTTCCCTCTTATCAAGATGGCTTTTATGAAATGAGTAACCCAGGACTGCAGAATTTCACTTACTTTGAATGCACCTATGCAGTTTGTGCTTTTGGGGACTTTTATAACCACTCTGTTATTAAAAGTGCTTGCCAGAGTACCATGCTAGCTGTATATTCTCAGGCATTTGGAAACACTGCAAATCTGCCAGTAACTCAGGGCAAACAGCACAGATGCTCTTAGAACACAAAGCTCTACAGACACACAGCAAACATAAAGGTGCGTGGTAAAGTCCATGTTCCACCTGTCTCTGACTACTCCACAAGCACCACAGATGAACTCCCCCAGTCTGTGTTCTAACATTCAAAAGATCACAGAGATTTTTCAGCAATACTGTAAATAATATGGACCTCCATGTAAGAATAAAAATTGCCAGTTTCCTCTACGCTCTGCAAGGTCTCCACTAACAGCAGTCCACTCTCCCTTGTCCCTGGCAAACTCAGTTATGCTACTGCCTCAGAAACCTGTGGGAGGGATGGATCCAGACACTGCAGATGGGAATGGAAGCTAAGTAAAACACTTCACTTCAAAACCTGCCTCACTGCACAGGAAACTCCTGCATAGACAATCCTTAGTCATCATTGTTTAAACCTGAGTCACGGATTTTCATACACTTCCTCCTCATTCCTTCATATGTACTTTCCTTCAGGGCCCCAGACAGACAACATTCACAGATTTAACACATAGTCACACAGTTGTAGTCACATTGTAATCACACAATTTCTAAATTGTCTAAATAATGTTTCAGATAAAATTAGATTTTCAGAACTCATGCTGATGTCAAAGGACTTCAAGGACAGGAGACTGGTGGTCAGTAAGGTAAACCAGGGGTGGCAAAGAAGATAAAGCTGATAATTTGAACAGCAAGCTGCTGGGCTGGCACAGGAACCACAGCACCTTGAGAGGCACATGTGGTAACAAGAAATGGTCCCTAACACCTGGTTCCTTTCTGTCATTTCATGTGAGCCAGGAACTGCAACGTGCTGCCTCTCCAAGGAGAAGATATTAAGATGAGATCAATAAGCATGTTGACTTTAAATTGGAACAATCTCCCATTTATACCAGATTTCCATTAACATGCTTAATGTCCAATTTGCAAAAATATGTATGTGTTCTTAAAGACTGTCCTCAACAGGCTGCCAGCTCTTGGGCTGAGGAATGCAATCCAGAAATCCAGAGTTGCTAGGCTTTTTGTGGCTTGCTCTCTCTCCTTCTCTCTCTCACACAAAAAAGTATTTCACTCCAGAATAGAAAGTTCCTACTGAAACTGTGTTTGTTAATGGAAACCTTCCATCCCTCGTAAGGGTGCTGCCTTGTAGAAAGCCACAGCCTAGTCCTGTGTGCGACCAGGTCACATCCTGCAGGCGTACATGCTCCTCATCCAAGGGATGTGGGTGCTGCTGCCCTGGAAGAGGGACCTGCCAGTTTTTCAGTCCATGTAAAAGCACTGAGCCCTGGGGCTCTGTGTTGTAAAAGGATCTGCATGTGCCTTTTGAGCTACAAGAGGAATCCCAGCAGTTCAAACACTGGAGTGTGTTTTGCCTTTGCTTAAGCAATGATAATGTGCTGGGCTATGGCAACTGGTGTCACACTGGACCAATATTTCATAAGCCAGATGAAGATTGAGTAAATGAGGACAAGTTGGAAAGCCCTCCCTCCTTTGTTAGCAGTAGGCTTTCCACACTAAATAAAGATGAGATTCTCCCTTGTTTGAACCCAGTCATAAAGATGCTCCTCTACCCTAAATCTCTGCCTATTTCCAGTACACCACCAACTTTTGGGCTTGGGTGTGAAATGTCATGAATTCTATTCTCCAGTGAGAACCTGAGAAGTGTGACTTTGCAGGGGTTTCGGGCCAGGTTTGAAGACCTGTGACATTCAAATGGATGAGAGAAGCTTCAGAGAAGTGCCTGAACTCTTCTGAACTGCACTCAGATGTCAGCCCCTAAGGAGTCCACCCATCATTTTTAGGACCTTATTAACTGTGTTCAGCAGGGACATTCTGCCATGTGGAGCAATACTCTCTGCATTCATTTACTTTTCTGCAGCATTTCAGTATTGCACATTATTTAGGCATCAGATATGAACACAAATAATTGGGCAATAAAAAGCAGTGACTCAACAGGTTATTGCCACAATAACTCTGCATCTCTACTGTGCACAGAGCTGGCTTGGTTGCTTACCCTGCTTAGGAAGCAGATGTAGGTAGTCCCATTCCTAGTCGCTGAGAGCCACTTATCATCCCAAAAGAAGTGTACGTCTCTCAGTCAGTATTATTGAGACCACTGAAGGAGGAGAGGTGGAAACCTCTGCTTATAACATTCACAAATCTTTCACACACCTCTCTCTAATGCTGCTTCTCCCATTCTTTAGTTTGCAATTAGATGCAGAGCTTGTGCAGAGAGGGTAGGACAGGTGTAAGCATTTCCATCCCATCATACTCTTCACTCTGGTGTTTTTTCCTTCAATACCCTCTTCCATTTGACATTGTATCCCACAGACGGATGGGGCATAATTTCCTCATCTTCCTTACTAATTTCTAGCAGATTCATGAAACTAAACTGGAGAAAAGGAAGAAAGAAACCATGGATTCATTGATGTAAACACTCACATTACAAGTTCATCACGATACAAGTGGGAGAACAAAGACCCAGACCTCCACAGAGGTGCTCCTAGAAGTGTGCAGAATTTACAGAGTCTCAAACCCCCCCTGATTCATGCAACATGATGAAAAATCCCATATCTCTGCATTACAGCTTCAGCCACAGTTACAGCAGACTGGAAAAAGCTGCTGTAAGACTAGGAAATAACCAAACAGCTTTTCAGTGGAGTACAGACACCTAACTCTCCTCTTCTGTTAGAGAATCCAAGTCTCTGCACTTTACATTTAAAGAAAATGAAAAAAAAAAAAA